>JAYMSZ010001181.1:0-15281 GCA_036897665.1 Pelargonium citronellum | reverse complement strand
CGCCCCCCCCCCCCCACCCCCCCCCCCCCGCCGCGCTTCCCCCCCCCGCCGCGCCTCTACACGCGCGCGAACCAATTTGCATGTCAGAGCCGTCGCCGCCGACCCTAAACCGCCGCCGTCGAAGCCGAAGAACGTCAATGGATCCTCCCCCTCTGCCTCGCCGCCCAAACCGGTCAACGGAGCTTCCACGGTAATTTTAGTCAACTTGATGTATGATTAGTTGAATTTTTGCTTCTTGTTGTTGTCAGATTTGATTTGAGGATCGAGATGTTGTTTTGTTGCTACGAAAGTCAGTAGAGATGGAATGGTGTGGTTTTTTGATAATGGAGACCTTTAGTGTACACGAGATCTTGATTTGCTTTCTAACGAGAATTGCTGGATCGTTCTTAGCTGGATTGGCGATTTTGATTGTTGGATTTGATCAGTTTTCTGGAGAGTCTGCTGAAACAAATGGTCTTGCAGGTTCAATTCTGAGCGGAGTTTTGTTTTTGTTTTCCTCAGAAACAGAAAATGTTTTTGATTTTTAGGGATTCGTATTTTGTTGATTTAGTGGTCAGCAACTAAGTTTCTATTTCCTGAGAATGTGGATGAAGAAATTTTAAGGAGTCATAACCATACACACTCATACAGTTTGAAGGCAGACTGGAATAAGGAGTTGTATTATGCACCTACTGAGTGTGAAGCCGACTTAATAATTTACTTTATCGATTAAATTATAGTTATTTTGAACTTATTGTTCTTTTGGTTTCTGGAAATGTCAGAGGATTGGAGACGTTTCAAAGGAAATTAAAAGAGTAAGGGCACAGATGGAAGAGAATGAACAGGTAGCAATACTCATGAAAGGTCTTCGGGGCCAAAATTTAAGTGACTCCCAGTTTGCTGATAACAGTATTCAACTTCGCTTGGTTGAGGTAACATCCTTAAATCTTGTACGTGTTATGTTGGCTTATGTTGAACTGGGTGATAAAGTCCCGCATTGGTAAAATATAAAGTGAAAAGGCTAGATATAATTGTGCAACCCGAACCATACTAACAAGGTTGAACTTTTAGTAGGAGAAGCCCAAACCATTATATGTAGCCCAATGTTGAAATTTAATAGCTTATCCAATAGTTAGGGTGACGTACCACCACGTGGTATTTCAATTTATTTATTTTCACGCATGGCATTTTAACATATTGTAATATAATTTAAAATAAAATGATACGTGTCACTTAATGATTGGTCCGAAATTAATTAAATACAATAAATTTACAAATTTACCATTCCATCTTTTTTATTTTCCCATTCAAAAAAAAGGGTAGGGGTAAAATTGTAAATTCATATTAATTTAACTAATTTTAAACCAATAAATAACCGATACGTGCCTTTTTATTTAAATTAATATTAAAATATTTTAAAATGCCACGTCAGTGACACGTCACCCACATTAAAATGCCACATTGGCGCCACATCACCAAACTAACGGTGGGACCTGTGTGACCTATTTTCCGATAAGTTTGGGACTGCTGTGACTTATTTTTTTGTTGGGGACCTGGTTGGTGAGTTTCTAATAGGTGGGGGGTCACTAGGATATTAAACCCTTAATTCATTGAAAATTACTTTTTGAAAGTAATAGAATGTAGCAATAGTTTTACTATGATGTATATGATCTTCTTTAATCCACTGTGGATTTCTATCCTGTCAATGGGTGCAAAATAATTCCACCTTTTCTGGAAATTTTGCTCTGAGAAAGTCAAATGAGGCTATAATTGTACACAGTACACGTTTGTATTGATGTCTTTTTTTTTCCTTTTTTTTTTGTGTGGAAAAGTAATTGAAGATATAAATCTAAATGTCATACATTGGGCTATACTATAATCTAGTAATGTGGAATCGAAAGGCTTTTGACATCAACTAACCTGTGTATGCTCAATTGGTTTTGAAATTAAACCAAAATAGAATAAAACAAACACAAGCACACATATCTACAATGAGTTTGAACTGAGTTAAGAAATATGGGCACGACAAGATATGGAACCCATACTTGTTATGGATGTTTAAGAGATGTCTAATAACTCTGAAGTTCTCAGGCCCATGTTATATTTTGATGTCTTGGGTTTATTTTTCTTGATGGAATCCTAGATTTAGGTCAACAATTTTTATTGGCATTTGAATTTAGGAAGTTATTAGGATGGATGATATTACTAGATAAAACTGTAAAATAGTGAACATGTTATACCCTGGACGCTGCATTTTTAGCTGAAATTTTAAAACCAAGGATGTCCCTCGTGAACTGAAGTAATTATTATTTTTTGTTTGAATTGTTGCTACTGTATTCTTTATATGTTCTTTTCTGTTTTGTGCTTCCATAGGTAGATGAAAGCAGTGAGTTTCTGCCTCTGGTATATGACCCTGCTAGTATATCTGCATATTGGGGAAAACGACCACGTGCTGTTGCTACACGAATTGTCCAGTTACTATCTGTTGCTGGGGGGTTTCTCTCTCGCATTGCTTTGGATGTGATAAACAAAAAGGTCAAAGAGGTGAGTCTTTGATGCCCTACTTGACTCATTTAAATGGTCGTTACTAACCATGATTGAATCATTTGTTGATCATCAGGTAATCGTATGGTTAAGAACATGATTATTCCTTTTCTTGAGTTCCCAGTTAATAATTTTATATTATTAGTTGCTATTTTGGTCATATTTAGAATCCTATCCTTGATATTCTTGACTCTTGGTTGTAGTAGTAACTAGTAAATGATAGTTGTACTCTATAAATATTTAAACAATCTTCAGATTTTCGATAATTTTTCTTGATGGAATTGTCATATTTTGAGTGCCCAAGGCATGTTTACCTAATGTTCTCTCTCTTTTTGCATTCATCTCTTACATCTTGGTGAAAGAGAGCAAAACCTAGCAGAGGACTGGGCAATCATTTTTCCTAATGCATGCATATAATGAATTACTATATGCTCATTTAAATGCTCAACCTTTCTAAAACGTAGCTTTTAGTATCTACCTGATATGTTTATGCACTGATCATTATCAGAATGAAGTTGCAAGAGCAATTGAATTGAGAGACATTGTAACCTCTCTGGGTCCAGCATATATAAAACTTGGGCAAGCATTGAGCATCCGGCCAGATATACTGTCACCTTCTGCCATGGTAGAGTTGCAAAAGCTCTGTGATAAGGTATAATTTTGGGTAAAAGTTATTTCTCTTAGCTTGTTGAAAGATTATAATTCTTCTCAACTCTAGCGTATCATCTTGAAGGATCATTGTAGTAGTAAAAACAATTCACATTTATACCATATCATCAAATCCTTGTGCTTTATAAGTTGGAATTATCATCTTGATATTAAACTTCCAATTTTTTGTTTCTACTTTGTCCACATCTCCTGTGTTCTTTCTGAGAAACATTTCCATAAATGGATGCTTTATCAGGTAGCCTCTGTTGCGCATAGTTGAATAGTTTGAATCAACTTGCTCAGTTGAAAGTTTAAACACTCCTAATTGACATTTGCGCAGTTTTCAGTTTCCTTTTCAAATTGCTAATCACTTATCAGTATTGTAAAGCATTTGTTCTATGCACTTCTTACTTCTTTATCCCCTAAATTTTTTACTGTCAAGTTACTAAACTTTCTGTGTATCTCTGTAGAAACAAAGGGGTTACTTTCATCAGAAGAAAAACAATTCTAAATATTTATACATCAGGAGTCTATGTTGCTCAGTCAATCAAATTGTGTGAAACAAGCCTTCTTGTGCTATCAGCACCCATATTCTTATATAATCCAGTTAAATTCCTAACTTTCTGGTTTTGATGATTGGTGAAGGTTCCTTCATTTCCAGATGATGTTGCTATGGCTCTTATTGAGGAGGAGCTTGGTCGGCCATGGCAAGAAATTTATTCTGAACTTTCACCTTCCCCAATTGCTGCTGGTAATCTCAATCAAATATAAAATTATATTTATGTGCATGAGTGATTACTGAAATTTGCCTCCAATTTTTTTTTTTTTTGTTGCTGTAATAAGTGCTTCATTTGTCCCCCCTGATAATTAGTTCTGTTTTGGAATCTGTGGCAGCATCTCTTGGGCAAGTATACAAAGGCCGACTTAAAGAAAATGGGGATCAGGTTGCTGTAAAAGTGCAGAGACCTTTTGTTCTTGAGACAGTTACAGTTGATTTATTCGTCATACGGAATTTGGGTTTGGTTCTTAGAAAGTTTCCCCAGGTAATTTTTGTCAAGTAACTGACTTATCGGCAAATTACTTTCCTCTTTTCTTGAAGTATTATTATTATTATGGCGGCAATATTGGTTTCTCCATTCCTTTTCTGCCTTAATTCTCCACTTTTTTTCAGATCTCTGTTGATGTGGTTGGATTGGTTGATGAATGGGCTGCCCGCTTCTTTGAGGAGCTAGATTATGTAAATGAAGGGGAAAATGGAACACGTTTTGCTGAAATGATGAGGAAGGACCTTCCACAGGTTTGTCTTATGACTTCTAGTATATTTCTTCATTATATCATAAAGTTTATATTCTTGGGCTATTAGGAGTGTATTGTAGACACCTGATTCAGGAACACGTTTTGCTGAATGAAGTTACCTTGGGCAAGGAAGCTAAAAAATGCTTTTAGGAGTGTATTGTAGACACCTGGTTCAGCAAGTAATAAGATTGATACATCTATTGAATATTGCATGTATACAAACCAGATTGTTGTTTGCTAAAAATATAGATACTCAGAGATATCAACTGCTTAAGCTGTCTTGTCTGTCTGTGAAGTGTCTTATTAATTTTATGCTGCATTTGGTACAAAATTGAATGTTTCAGGTTGTTGTACCAAAGACCTATGAGAAATATACTTCAAGGAAGGTTCTTACTACAGGATGGATAGATGGAGAAAAGCTTTCACAAAGTACAGAAAGTGATGTTGGAGAGTTGGTGAATGTTGGTGTCATATGCTATCTGAAACAGGCAAGTTGCTAGTAAATTTGTGAACTTGTTTCCTGTGGAGATAGTTTGAAGATTGCTGAGCTTCTATAGTTCTATTTCTTTTTTACTGCTCCACTTGCTTTGATGTGACGTGATTTTAAGTAGAGTTCTCTTAGTTGTTCCCTTTCCCCTTCTTTTTGGTAGCATGTTTGGAGAAATTTCATCCTACAGGCACCAAGTATTACTCGCATGTTATATTCTTGAAGTTGGCCTTGTAGGTTGATGTAGGATCCGAATTTGGGGGATGCTTCATGGGGAAACTTGACCCAATCAGTGTACTAGAAAACACCCCTAAACCCTAGATTTGTTTCATTTTACATGAAGCCCAGCGGTTTCAGTGAAGCTAAAAAAGCCCTCACTTGAACTTTTTTATGAAGCTCAAAGTCTGCGCTTGGGGGCTTTTAAACTAAGGCGCATGATAAGCAAACTATTTTATGGAATAATCCACATAAAAGTTTTATTTTAATCATTTTAACTGGTACACTGAAATGGTAACAGAACCCCCAGGGTTGGCTTGTTGGTTCTCTCCCTCCTTGGCCACATGGGTTCACACCTTGGGGCTAGCACCCAAGACATTTTTATTGAATGCAGCAGACCGATGTGGGAAGTGCACCCTTAATATTGCCTGGGGAAGGAATAGTCTCGAGGTTCACGTAAGCTGGCCTAGGGACCGCAAAAAAAAAAAAAAAACTGAACCGCTTGACCTCCTTTGAATTTAGTGAGTGGTCTACTACTCTACTTTCAAACTTCAAAAAAATAAATGGCGTAGCCTTCAACAATGAAGCACGTAAAGATCCAGTATGGAAGTGTGCCCAAACACCACGCTAAAATGTAATTTCTTATGATAAAAGAGTACTAAAGGAGGAATATATATAGGGCAAAGCAACAATATGTTGGTGGTTTGCAAAATACAACAACGTGCAAGGTATGTTCAGAGCATGTTAGGGGGGAGATTAAGCAGTGTATGGAAAATAAGAAACTAGATAAATAGCAACTGGACATGCCCCATAATTAAGCAGTTTATTATTTATTTTTTTGCATCTTTTTGCGCTTTCAATGAACACTGCTCTGCGCTAAAGCCCCAGAGGACCTTTGTACCTCAAGTGTTCTTTTAGTTCTTTAATACACTGAATACATTTTAAACTTGGACAACCTATTAAATGAATATAGGTTGACGTTGTTTGACCTCTCACCAACCCAGCTGTCATTCTTGTTTTACATTGTTAAATTTAGCTCGAGTGAATTTTAAATATCTCAACTAATTTCTCAAACTTATTTTCATTTGTAACTACAGTTGCTTGATACTGGGTTTTTTCACGCCGACCCTCATCCTGGGAACTTGATTCGTACTCCAGATGGGAAGCTTGCCATTCTTGACTTCGGTAACTTTCTGTTCTGTTAGAATAAATGGTAAAAGATCATCAGTCAACATGATTAGAAGGGCCATATACACAATGATGTTTGTTGCATTTTGTTGCAAATTTGCTTCTCTCTCTTTCGAATGCTTTCCATAAGAAGCAGGGTTACTTTGTCATACTTTAAACAACTCACTTTATAACCCAAATAAAGAAAATAAATCTGTTACAGAATGTGTACAAGTATATGGTATAGATTACAAAGTGTATATATGACTGGATATGCATAAACCATCGCATTTTTTCACTTACTATTTCTGATGGTTGCAGTACAGGTATCGTGCATGGATGTACATGTAGATACTTTGTATCTTTTACTACGATTTAGCTTGGAAATTTACTTGGATTCTTAAACTGTCGAGCATATGCTAATTGGAAATTGGTTGCTCTCATCTAGTCATCTAGACCTATTTATGATTATTCTAATGTATGCTTTCATTGTAACAGGACTAGTGACCAAATTAACCGATGATCAAAAATATGGAATGATTGAAGCAATTGCTCACCTTATTCATCGAGATTATGCAGCAATAGTCAAAGACTTTGTTAAACTTGGTTTCATTCCAGATGGGGTGAATTTGGATCCCATCATGCCAGTTCTGGCAAAGGTTTTTGATCAAGCACTGGAAGGTGGTGGAGCAAAAAATATTAACTTCCAGGAACTGGCATCAGATTTGGCACAAATAACTTTTGATTATCCATTTAGGATACCCCCTTATTTTGCTCTCATAATTAGGGCAATAGGGGTACTGGAAGGCATAGCTTTAGTGGGGGATTCTGATTTTGCTATTGTAGATGAGGCCTACCCATATATTGCACAGGTAAGGATATTTAATGTTCTTGAATTCATAGCCATTTTTAATATTTTTAATATAACACACACACATATGTACACCATAACACCAAGCACACTGTGTTACCTTGCTAATTCATTTAGTATCCCTTAAATATTTGAGGGAGAGCTTTTTTAGTATATATGTTGTGGATAGATATTCCTGGCATATTCAGTTCAAATTTGTTTGAAATGATATTTTTGTCAATTGATAGAAGAACAAGTGTAACTTAAACGGATGGTTGAAACACATATTAAACTTTCAAGTCAATAGCATACGCTGATATGCAATTACAATACCAATTACTTTAGTAGACAAGTGAATGCCCAAACTCCCTTCCTGTATCAATCATTGTTTTTATGTACTAAGTACTCTTCTCTTACAAGTAAGACATGCCTAGACCTATACGAAAATAAATATCCTAAAAATTGTTAAATATAGAGGCTAACTTCCATGACTTCTTGAAGAGTTCTAGTAGGTAATATAAGCTTGTTGCTCTGCTAAACTGAATTTCATTTTTTTTCTTATCTTGTTAGAGGCTCCTGACTGATGAATCCCCACGTTTAAGAAGTGCTCTACGTTACACAATATATGGAAAATCTGGAGTTTTTGATGCGGAAAGATTCATCGATGTCATGCAAGCATTTGAGAATTTTATAACTGCAGCCAAAAGTGGAGGTGGGGAGAGTATGAATGGAGGTATGGCTGAACTTGGCATTCTGCAAAGTCAACCAGGATCCATATTACCTGGATTTTCATCAAGTTTATCCCCATCAAATCAACCAATTCAAACGAGGGCAGCATTAGGTTTTTTGCTGTCTGACAAGGGGAACTTTTTCCGTGAATTTCTTTTGGATGAGGTATTTCCAGTACCGACTTTCACAACACACTATATTTTATTTCTATATAATGCTATTCCTAGACACAGGCCCTTCCAAGTTTGAAATGGCGTAATGTTGAGGATGCTCAGTTATTTAATATTGACTAAACTTTTTAAGTCATCCACCCAAATCTCCCTCTAGCTGCTTTTTATCCCTTTTCATTTTTACTAAATATGCGGCGAAGAAAAATGTAGGAAATGGGTTAAGGCTAGCCTTCTGGCAAAAGATGAAACATTTTGGGACAAACAAAAAACAGCAACTTGCTAGAATGCAATATGGATCAGAGGTAGTATTTACTCCTAACAAAGAAATCAAACAATCAGAACATAAGCATCCCTTCTAGAATGCTATAATATAGCATACTCAATTAGTAAAGAAGAGGTGAATTACTACTTACTGAAATATTACAAGACATATCCGAGAATGATAGCTAACTATGTCTTCAAATGAAGGAATCAGATAACCAGGACTCACTCTTAGATACTTTCTCTTTTCCTAGCTTACATCCATCTTCAAAGCTGATTAGTTGACATAAACTATCTCCCTAACCAAATACTGTCTTTCATGCCTCCTTGTAAAAATAGGAGTTCTTCTGACTTTTTATACCCAGAAAATTTGAATTCTGTTTATGGACAAGGGAGACTAAACTTACATTCCCCCAATGTTCTCAACAGTATGCCGTCTTTGTGTACATAACTTTTCCAGATTTATTGGAACTTCACATCATTATTGTTTAGGGTTGGGGTTCACTGTTAACATTAGTTTTTTTATTATTCCCTTCGTCCCAAAATGAGTGCCTTGGTTTCTATTTTTGAGAAAAATTAAGACGTTAGGTTAGTTATTGTTGTACATTTCCTATTGTAACCTTATACACGTGTTGTAACAAGTTCAAGGGATACTTACTAACTTATTATCCGGATATAAGGATATTATTGGTAATTCATGCATAACTAATTAAACTAAACAAGATACAAGGCACTCATTTGAGACAGAGGGAGTACTTGTTTCCACCCCTTCATAAGTATGAATTTTTGTAATACCAGCTTTAGCTCCAGTTGGACTACTTTTCACTCTTGGCTTTAATAATGAAACTGGGCAAACGAGGACTGTGCTAGATCTGAAAATAATATCATTCGTATTGGTACTCCACTTGGGCTGGTCGTATGTGTGGGCATCTCAAATAACTATCGTCTTTTCATGCCAAACAGATAGTAAAGGGCATTGACGCGGTAACAAGGGAACAGATGGTACAAATATTAGCTGTACTAGGAGTTGGAAATGCTACCCCAATTTTTAGTATGGCTCCATCTTTTGGACTGATTAAACCTGCGGGACTTTTACCCACAATTACTGATGAAGACAGAGTCATACTGAGTAACGTCCAAAAGGTCGTGGAGTTCTTAACTGCAGGGAGTTCGATACCACAGACATCAAATCAGGTGCTTCAATTGAAATTTTAACCATTTATGAAAGGCAATTCTTTCTGAAATCAGATTTGAGATTTATCGTCCTTTCTTTGATCCTGTTTTATTAATTTTTTATTTTCTGGAGTCACCTATTTGTTTCCTTATTTTTCTTTCTACATCAGTTTTGTTGACATAGTTAATGCTATAGGCAGAATTGTTTTTCGGAAAAAAAGAAAGAAAAAGAACAGTGGTTCCCAATTTCTTCTCTTTAATCATGTTATCTGGATAGAAGTTTTACTTTCATTTAAGTTGGAACCAGACAGCTTCGCTGCCCTTAGGGGATCAAATCTTAAGTGAACATGAAATTAAAGGTATCATTTCGTGAAATTATCATTTAGTATGGCTGTAATAGAAGGTCCGTACTATATATCATTTTGTGACCAAAGTTCAGATGTTTGAAGGGACAGAGTTTGATCCTGTTGGTTTCTATAAATTAATATCTACGAAGGAAAGAAGAATGGATGCTTTGCTGTTTAGCCTTGGATTATTATGATTAGCACGTAAATACCATCAAATAGATGAAACATATATTTTCAATTCTGTTTTCTATTTTTAAATGATTTTGTATATAGAAATGAGAAGTAGTTTTCTCAGTACCAAGGTATGTATCTCATGTTCATCTTTTATGTGGGAATCAATAGGGTACTGATGTTGCACGGATAATCCGAGAGCTTCTTCCAGTTTTGCCAAGCATCTCAGTGACTGTACTACCTGAAGTTATTAGTCGATTATCTTCCCGGGTAATGGCACGCCTGATTAGAGATACATTTTTGTAGTGAAGTTGGTATATCTAACTGCAAATATATAGCTCATCAATTGAGCGCATATGCTTGTAAGTGGAATCGCAAACACGAAACATATAGCCAGCTGGATCATCACACTGTAAGTTCCCTCTGGTTTATAGATAGATATCAGGAGCATCTTTCAGTCATTTCTCTTCTCTCCCCATTGTACTGTATATAATAGCACTACCTGAATGACCAAAATTCAGTAATATGTAAAGCTTGGCTTACCATAAGTTACTATACGAATATAGGAGGAAATTCAATGAAGTTCATCACTTTGTATACTTCAATCGACTCGATCTTTGACACAGTATTTTCTGTGAATATTCATAAATAATGATAACAATTACTCCGCTACAAAAATCAGATGTTTGCCTTGTTTACACACACACTCACCACTAAGTCATGGAATGGCTGGTTTGTTCCATTAGAAAGCTATTTTGGTTGATAAGAAGATCCACATTGAAAGGCTGCCTCTATGTTTGCTGTGATGATGCATTATTGCCATTGAAGTTAATCTAGAAGTGTATATCTTCTTCTCAAACTCTGTTTTCTCAATTTAGGGAAGCATATAGTTTATCAAGCGAATTTCAGGTAGTTATGTTTAATTACGATCTTCCTCGTTTTTTTCAAGAATAAGTATAGCAATGAGCGAGAAGGTCATACTCTAAATTGACAAACCCTTCTGAAGATCCAAAATGCCGAAGAGTTACACATAGTTTTGTAAATATTCAAACGAATCTCCATAGGCGAGAAACACCCTACTGGTAACCTCTCAGACGCCTTTTTGTGGCTTACCTAGCCTTCCTCTCGTTGACCCTTGCATGAGAGACTCAATGCCACATCATCGTGATGTAAGCATGGCCTCTTCTATATTGAGCTTTTATCATCATTTACTCGACGTTTTTATGAGTTCCATACATTATTCCACCATGTATCTATCATTGTTTGTTTTGTGAATCACAATGCACGTTTTTGTGAAACTCCATTGGTTTTGAGCTTTTCACTCCACATTGACGCTATTTGCATGTGTTATTTGATCGTGTGCATGTTTGAGTTTGTTGTATTAAATAAACACCATGATACATGACATAGGAAGCTTCGAGAATTGATGGGTGGCATCGAGAAACTAAGGAAATAATAGAAAGAAGATGAAAAGCCAGAAAATGGCATTTGCCTTGACAAGAATAAGTATGTTGTGACAAAAGGTTAACAAGTCAAATCAAACAAAAGAAAATTGGACGCTTTGCTTTAACAAAAATGGATTCAGAATTTTTTTTTCACGACATGATCTTTATAGTGTAAATTCCTCTGTCGCGACATTGAATTTTTACCTTTGCAGGATATTTTAATTATTGATACTATATTTAGTTTAGGTTTGTCTTTTTAAGAGTATGCATGTATTTTCAACAATTTATAGAGTTTTAAGAGTTATAAATTAGAGATATAGAACTTTGCACAATAGGAAGACTGTATACAAATTTGTAGTTTGCTATGAAAATTTTAGATCCTAGTTGCCAAAATCTTCAAGCAATGATTTTTTGGGTGCCCAATCCTTCAAGTAATGAAAGAGAATATGAATAATGTATAGAGTAGCAAACTACAATTTCTCATTGATTCTTTATTGTCAATAGTTTTTTTTTCCTTAAAAGAGACTAAAAAAAATTGAATAGATAAATCTAATCAAGCAAATACATTATTGAACATGAATGAAGTAGCATATAATCACAAAACAAAGATCAAACCAAAATATGGAGTAAAATGAATATGCCCATAAAAATGATTTAGTGTTACATAGGATAGCAAAAAGCATCAAAACAGGAAGCAAGATCCATCAAAAAAGGGAAAAAGGTGTTCCTTTAGTCCTTTGAGAGTTGAGTGTGTGTGAGAGAGAGGTTTTGTTTTGTCCTTTGAAATCATTTCTCTCATACTCTCCCTATTTATTTCACTTCACAAAGCAAATGTGCAATGCATGCACAATATTATTACTATTAGTCCTTTAGCAACACAAAACAGAGAGCCAAACAAAACAAAACAGCCTTTTCTTTTTCTTTTTTTGTCTAAAACATGAGATTCCTGAGCGAGCCCACAAACTTGCAAGGGCGGCAAAATTCTTCCTACCAAGTTTTAACGCAGGAGGTTAAGCTGAAACAATCCCTTATCAGTTGACCCACGCGCTTGATAGTTTGGTTATTTTATTTTGTCCATAGTTACATTGATAGCAGCCAAATCTCCAGCCAGTGAATTGATGGCATTGGGGCATGCCATCATTACTATGTTTTACCATTTGCACGCACCAAATTATGATCTTTCAATTTTAAAATTCTCAACTTCATCACTATATATCCATCCACAGTTGTGGTCCAAGTTGTAATTTATACAAAATCATTGACCCTAAAGAAAAATAGTTTAATTAGAGGTTTACAAACATTCAAATTACTAAGAAAAAAAAGTCAGGCCAAAAGAAAGCATTGGCATTTACAAAGAAGAAAAGAGTTTAGGTATCCAATTATAATTAGTCTCAAAATGATTGTTTTGATTTCAATTTTTTTTTTTAAAAAAAATAGACTAGAAATTAGTTAGTGGCCTACATGATACTCAATATTACTAAAGAATAAATGGTAGAGAGAGAGAGGGAGAGATTGTGCATACACACACAGAGAGGCAAAGACAATGTCATCTATTGTTGTGTTTGTTGAACCTCACTTTACTAAAACACTGAAAATGAGTGGTGAGTGGTGAGTGGTGAGGCATAAAGCAAAAGCATAAACAAAAAATAGTGGGGGAAGCATGAACATGGACATCATTGTCCATCCATCCATCTTTTTCCCAACCTAAGAAATTGAAATAACCCCCCACACCACACCCTCTCTACTCTCAACACTCATCAAAACTGCCTCTCCAATTCCTCTCTTACCATCCATCTCCTACCCAACTCAAATCCATCATCATTTGGTCATAAACCCCAATTACCTTCTACTATACTAGTTACTTAAACACTAACCATATCTTTCCTTTCTTTTTTCATTTCTTGTTTTTGAGGCCAACCCAATAGTACATATGTCCCCAAGGCTGCTTGCTGATGGTCAATGGTGTTGATGAACAAGAAGAAGGTTATATATATATATATCAGTAACAATATCTGGTTGGTTGGTGGTGGTGAAGAGTACCAGCTTGGTTGCTTTTCATTTATCAGCAAGGGTACCAACACCGAGGCTCGAAACTGAGATCTCAAGAGACTAAGTGAAATCAACCGCTTGCCATACTGAGGTGTTCGTTCGTAGTGTGTAGTAGTGTACTCCTGGCGGCGTCGGCGCAGAACAGGTGCAGTGCCCTGGTGTGTTCTTGCTATGTACCATCCAAGAATTTTGCAGAAAGCAACAGGAATAGCAAGTACTTGTACAATAAGAAGCAGCCAGAAAAGAGAGATGGAGTCATAGGACAAGGCCAAGCTAGTAGTGGCATCATCATCATCAACAACAACAACAACAACAACAACAACTCTATTGGGACTCATGAAGTTGAAACAACAGCAGCAGGTGTTAGGCTCAAGAGTAGTCTCAAGAGAAAAACAACATCAATGGAGGCTAAGGCTGCTACTGAGAAAAAGAATGTTACTTGGCCTGATGCTCATGGCAAAGACATTGCTCATATCCTTGAGTTTCAGCCAAGGTAAAACCCATCATATAACATTACTATTTGTTTGACAATTATTCATGCATGGTTTGTATATATGTAAGTTATTTGTTATATATGATTCTCACTTATGGTTTTCTGCATCATTGATACCTTAAGTAGTTCATCAGAAGATGGAGAGCTTGGAGGAGTGAGGAACTCTTGTGTGTGTGCAATTCAATGAAACAAGATGTACAAATGCATGGTACACCCCTAAATCCTAATTCCCCAATTCTTTTTTATGTTCTGATAGACCATGACTTAATTATATATATATATATGTGCATATTAATTTTTATATAACACATTGTGGATCAATGAGCAAGGCCAATGTAATATGTTAGTTAGATTTGTTAAATATCTTTCCCATTTCACAACTATTGATCAGGTACAAGCAGATCATGATTTCCTAAATTTTGGTAGTCTTGGGAGAGGCTGTTTTTATAGTTTATAATTATATATCAACACTCCCAAGACCTAAACTTTTGTACTACATAAGTATATGGCAAATAAAACAGCTTGCATAACTTCCAATATGCCCTTTTTTATTTTATTGTTTTTTTTATATAAATATCGTATAAATCTGTTGTTGTCAGTTAATTTTATTCGACTGATATGAACAAAACTAAATATTCGTGTGTTGACAAAATAAAATACTTCAGACTATTAAACAGACAACAAGTAGTCACAGACAAGCCGCACATATCCTATTCATGTCAATCAAATAATGCGTTTATATAGAACGTCCGGCACGTGACTTATTAAAAGACTCATTCAACTAAAACTTAAGCTTATATAGCTTAGGGTCACATCATATAAGTTTTATTCTCCAACTAAAATGAGTTCCATGGCAGCACAGATTAAAGAGAAATGAGATCATAAATGTCTTTTGCCTATGTAATGCCATGACCCACAAGCTCGTCAGGATGGTCCATGACAACGTTTTGTTTGTGAGTGACGTGAAATAAAGAACAATACAATACACAACAACTTTTCTAGGCCCAAGCTCGGTACTTTGATGGACCCTACTTATTCATATGGTTTATTTGTATAAAGCCCATTCTACGTTTGATAAAAATTTCAATGGATAAGCAGTTATCCATTTCAACATTTGATGTACGAACAGATAATAAATCGGATTTGATATGATTTTATTAATTTTGACCAAATTACCTTTAATTAGTATCTTAACATATTGTTTGTACTCAAACTCGTTTTTCAATGCATGTACATATTAAACTCATCCGCACCGA
>JAYMSZ010001180.1:0-15282 GCA_036897665.1 Pelargonium citronellum | reverse complement strand
CCGGAGCTTCTGCGGCTACACCGCCGAGCAGTTCTCCGACGATGAGTACGAGCAAGAATTCGACCACCAAAAGGTTTGTGCTCTTGCTCTTGACTCTGTTGCAATTCTCATATTTTTTCACTGTTGTTGATTTAGCATTGGAAAGCTACCATTTTTCCTCTTCTCAAGCTAAGTTTTCTATTTGCCCTGAACATATTAGTTTGCTAATTTATTTATGCTTAAAGATGATATTTTTATGGACAAAAAAGAATCTCAGCCATGGCCAATGAGGTGATGCCACATCATTGATTAACATCCATATGCGCCCCAATGAATTTGTGGGCGGGTTCATTTTGTTTGTCTCTTGGCTGTGAGTCTCAACTAATTTATAATGACCGAGATTCCTGATGCTCTATTTTTATAATGGAGATCAATAGCAATGGCATTGATTGTTATTTGCTTGGTTAATGAGGAATGGAGGAAAGTTGGGTTTCAGTTCTCCTTTTGGTTTTGTAAGAATGGAGATTGGAATTTGTTTGTCTCCTATTTCCTTAGATACTAAGAAGTGAAACATTTACTAATGATTTCTCCTCTTTCACTGAAATCTTGATTGGTATTCAATTTGTGTCTGTTTTGCTGACAAGGTATTAATGCATAAGTATTGGCTAATGCTTGTGCTTGGTCTATGTGTCATTTCCGTTGAAGAAAGTAAATAAGCTCAGTCCTTAAGTTAGTTTATAACTAATCAATTTGATTAAAGTTCACTATCAAACTTGTGGTTCTGAACCGAAAGAGTTTTTGGGTGTTAGGCATCATCTACAGTGGCCAATGTTGATGAATGGAAGTGGAAGCTGGAGAAGCTGTTACACAATGAAAACAACCAAGAGATTGTGTCCAGAGATAAAAGAGATAGGAGAGACTATGAGCAGATTTCAAACCTCGCCAAAAAAATGGGACTTTATAGGTAGAGAAGCACTGCATTCTCTATATATCATTATATCTTATCTAATTGCTGATTGTTTATATAAATAATTTTGTTTACTGTCTCAACTATTAACTTGCAGTGAAGTTTATGGAAACGTGGTGGTTGCAAGCAAGGTTCCTCTTCCTAATTACAGGCCAGATCTTGATGAGAAGCGCCCACAAAGGGAGGTAATAACAGATTGCTTCTGGGAGCTTATGACATTCATTGACACTTGCAGGAGTAATTTCTTTTAAAAGGGAACTCTTTTTTTTTCTTTTTTCTTTTTTCCATTAACAGGTTGTTTTACCTTTAAGTTTGCAAAGGAGAGTAGAAGGTCTATTGCAGGAACACCTTGACAGAATGCAGCTAAGTTCTTCAAGAGGTGGTGAATGCTGTAACATCAATAAAACCGTTGAAGATGGGAATATTGATGAGAATCCAGATTCCTTTATAGATGCGTCTGTTATGGAAAAGGTTCTTCAGAGGAGGAGTTTGCGATTGCGCAATATGCAAAGAGCTTGGGAGGTATCATTCACTAACTTCTGATGCTATTTGTTTGTTTATTTTTTTTTTATGCAGTCATGCAGTGGAAGTACATGCGTTTTTGAAACAATAGATCCAGGAAATAAAAAATAACCATTATGAATTTTTCCCTCTGTTTGCATTTCTGGTTGCCTGGTATATGTTAAAATGACAGTTATTCTCTAGCATGAAGCATAGTGTCATTGATTTCTGGTCGCTTTATTATACCAGAGCAACCTGAACTCTTTTAATTTTGCTCTTTGTTGTGGATATTTCTTTTTCAACTGTGATAGGTTGTGATGGTATTATTGCTAGAAAGAGCTAGGGGCCAAGACAACTGTTTGAAAACACCAAAACATCGTGTTAAAGTCATATGTTCCTGATCAGGTAACAGGTTGTGACTCGCGATAAGATTTGGTAATTTTGTGTTGGGGTGAGTTTTGGTCAATAAGTGAGTTCCAGAAGCGTGCCAAAAATGCTAATTATCGGTATAATGTTTTATACACAGTAGATAAGCTAAAGGTTATGAAATATTTATGTTATAGGAGAATACGCACACGTGAACAGTCCTCAACTGTAGTTTTTGATCTTTGGTCACAAATCACGATATCAGTTTGGTATCTCACAGCAGAATCTTGTCCTTTGCGTCCCAGCTTTTGCCCTTCATGTTGTTATAGCATTAACAATTTGAACATTTTGTTCAACCATTTTGATTCTTAAAGTGTATTAAACTTGGAGTCTAAAGCAGGCTGAGAATTTAACACATGTCAAGATGTTCATGCTGCTTTTATTTGCCTCTGACAATTTACATAATGGTGACTGGGTTATGTGCTTGACTACATTGCACAATTGTGTCTGGATTATGTGGTAGTTTCATTTTGTTTGTATGCAAATAACATTGACACAGACTAGATTCAATACTGTAGAAAGAAGGCCGGTTCAGATATGATTTGATATCCAAACACGAAAATGGTAATATGTATTAGAAATGAGTTATTTGACTGAAAATTACCATATCAAGTCTTGTCTAGCTGCAATATGTATTGTTCAGATTGATACGTATACACATACGTATAAGCTGATATGGGACTATAAAAGTCATACTGCTTTTGTTGTATAGTATGGTTTCACTACTCCTATGCACATAAAACATAAAAACAACTCTAGAACCCTTGTAAATGAAGCAGCAATAACTTTTGAATTATTTTGTATCTGTAAATCTTTGAGTTCCTCTCATCTTAGCTGGTCAAGATTATTCTGGTAGTGAATGAGATATTCATTTAGCATTAATGACGGTTATTAGCACTTAGGTATATTTATGTTGTAATATTAATTATCTTTTTACTAACTCCAATAGGAATCTCCAGAAGGCAGAAAGATGCTAGAATTTCGTAAATCTCTCCCTGCATACAAAGAGAAGGAAAAACTGCTCCAATCAATTGCACAGAATCAGGTTTGTTTATGAATGCCCATAGTGCTTTTCTGTATTTTGCAGTCAACTACGTTAATCATACTGTAGTTCTTCATTACAGAAGCATGTTTCTTCAATAGTCTATTTGAGGACCTAGGTGTTTCTCCTTGATCCTTTCATGTTGGGAAGGAGACACAATGGTTATGTATGGAATTAACTCTCCAGCCAGATGTTTTATATTTGAAGAGCTGTTGATACAGATGGGGCTGAATTGTGAATGGTTTTAGCATTCCTGTCGCATGTATTTATCAGGTTCTTTTCTATTGTAATTTCTTATTTATAATGCAGGTCGTAGTGATATCTGGTGAGACTGGATGTGGTAAGACCACTCAACTTCCTCAGTATATTTTAGAGTCAGAAATAGAATCTGGCCGAGGAGCATTTTGTAGCATAATTTGTACACAGCCTAGAAGAATATCTGCAATGGCTGTTTCAGAAAGAGTTTCTGCAGAAAGAGGAGAATCTCTTGGAGAAACAGTAAGCCTTGCTTTATTTATTTGAAGTTAATGGCACAACTCCACTCATACTGGTGGAGTGGATTTTCATTCGAAGACTTCTTTGTTCATTCTGAAGTACCACAACAGATATTTTTTGGTAGGTGGGTTACAAAGTTCGATTGGAGGGGATGAAAGGGAAAAATACTCATCTTCTCTTCTGCACCAGTGGTATTTTACTTCGACGACTCTTGAGTGATCGCAACCTGGATGGTATAACCCATGTTTTTGTTGATGAAATTCATGAGCGTGGCATGAATGAAGGTGCACTTCCGATTTTATGTAGTTTTGTCTTTCTTGAAAAACGGTGTAGGTTAATTATTAATCATTTATTGTTTACTTTGCTGTTATTTTTTATAGATTTCCTACTGATTGTGTTGAAGGATCTTCTACCACGCCGTCGAGATTTGAGATTGATTTTAATGAGTGCAACTCTCAATGCCGAGTTGTTTTCCAACTATTTTGGAGGAGCACCAACAATTCACATTCCAGTACGCTAAAACTGTAGCCCTTTCTCAGTTTCATTAATTTACATTACTTAAGTTATCCAAGCTGGATGGCTGGATATACGAACTCTTAGGATCAGGTTTTTGAATCATTCATTCATTCATTTCTATCTAATTTCATTTTGTTTTAGTTTTGGGGATTTAAGTTGGTTATTTCACCAATGTGGGCTCCTAAGATAAAAATTATCTAAAATTGGGAGAATCAACCAAAAAATCTATCTATATGCCATCACTCTTACTGGATGATCTGCAACTTTGAGTGTTGTACTCTTACTCTATTGAAACATATCAAGATGAACTTCTGTTTTGATCAAATACAGCCTATCATTTTTAGAGGCAATTTGCTGAGGGTGGGGAGTTTAATGATCTACATTTCTCTTTATTCTAGATAGACAATGCTCCCTGTCCACATATTACCCTCGGGTATTTCCACACTTCAATACATGAAAGTTGAGACAAGGTGTGGATTAGAAGATTAGAATAGTTTTTCTTTTCAAGTAAACTCTGTTCATTCCAGTATGCTTCCCATTCGATGTTCTAAATGCAATTGGTTTAATTCAGGGCTTTACACATCCAGTGAGAGCACACTTCCTAGAAGATGTATTGGAGATGACAGGATATAAGTTGACTTCTTCCAACCAAATTGATGACTATGGCCAAGAGAAATTGTGGAAGACACAAAGGCAGCTTGTGCCACGGAAAAAGAAAAACCAGATCACTACACTTGTTGAGGTATGGTAATTGGTGAGAACAAAGTTGGTTCTCATTTTGATATCCTGAATGCTAGAAATGTGCCAATTTTTGCTAGAACTATGAACGTTTGGGAAGATCGTTATCTATGTCGTATATGAATCATGTGATCCAGTTTCCATGATTTTCCTGTATTGAAAGTAAAATAATAAGCAAATATGGTCCAGCATATTTCATTCGTAGAAGTCTTACCATGGTTGGAAATTTTCATAGATATTGTGTGACATTCTGAAGGCTGTGGTTTGATATTAGTTATCTTTTAATTGTTGAACAGGATGCTCAAAATAAGTCGAACTTCGGCCATTATAGCTCTGGGACACGTGATTCTTTGGCATGCTGGACTCCTGATTGCATAGGATTTAATCTTATTGAGGCTGTTCTATGCCACATATGTCGGAAAGAACGGCCAGGTGCTGTGTTAGTGTTCATGACTGGATGGGACGATATTAGCTGTCTGAGGGACCAACTGAAAGCTCATCCTCTCCTTGGAGATCCTAACAGGGTTTTACTCCTGACATGCCATGGTTCAATGGCAACCTCTGAACAGGTTGGATGAGTGATCATTGGTTGTGCTTAGGATTTGTATTATGAGAAACGTCTTTCAAAACATATTTTCTAGTTGTTGAGAGGCAACCCAACTAAAAGCTTAATCTAATTGTTGAAGGCCCTTTTTAATATGCACGTCTTTTTCTTGCCTTGTGCTGAAGTTTAATATTATTTAATCAGGGTGCCAGCAGTAGAACTTGAACTTTTAACCTTTAGGTCAACAAAACTTTGATACCATGTTGAGAACCAACTCAACTAAAAGTTTCAAGTTGATAGTTGAAGGCCATATTTAATGTTTATACTCTTAATGTTGTTTCTCTTGCTTATCCTTGCTGATTATGTAGGAGCTGCTTTTTAAACATTAGTGGCAGTGTGTAGATGGCTGTCTTGAATCTCATTAAAATATTATATAATTATTTTTTAATTGTTTCTTTAGGAAAATGCTACATGAACGTGCATGTCAGATAACCGAGTAGTGGCAATCGGTAAATGTGATTTATTGTGAAAGATCATATGATAAAAATAAACTTGGAAGTTTCTGCTGTCAGGCTAGCTTCTGCTTCATCTTCAAGTCCAGTTGCCTTAATTGCATGTGTTGCCTCTCATTGAAAAAATCTATCCTGGGTACTGATTGCATATCATATTATTCACTGTCTTGTATCTTTTGATTCCTGCAGAAACTTATATTCGAAAACCCACCTCCTAATGTACGTAAAGTAATTCTTGCTACAAATATGGCGGAGGCAAGCATTACAATCAATGATATAGTTTTTGTGGTTGATTGTGGGAAAGCAAAGGAGACCTCGTATGATGCTTTAAATAATACGCCTTGCCTACTACCTTCATGGATATCTCAAGCATCTGCTCGGCAAGTAAGTCTTCTTACACCCTAGCTCAGTTCGTGAAGGTTTTCCCTTGCACCTGTCTACTGCATAATTGCATTATGCGAAAGAAAATTTATATCCGTCAGTTCAAACATCACTTGATCGTTGTTACTAAAAAAGAACTATGATTATTTCGAGATGGGTTGTCTCCCTGCAAGTAGATGTGTTTTTCACATTTAAGGAGTTTCCATTATGTCTTTGTGTAACTGAGAAAATGTTTGGACTGATTTTGAAAACTTGGAATTCTACAGTAAAGAGCACTGTACTCCACCTTATAAGAAATCTTGGAAGTCATTGGCATTTGATTATTAGCTTCCTATTGGTTTCTTTCTTTATATGACTGTCACATATTCAAATGGCCATCTTAACCCTTTCTTACATGATATTTGGGGTGCAGAGAAGAGGTAGGGCTGGCCGTGTGCAGCCTGGTGAATGTTATCACCTGTACCCTAGATGTGTTTATGAGGCTTTTGCTGAATATCAACTTCCTGAACTTCTGAGAACTCCATTGAATTCTCTCTGCTTGCAAATAAAGAGTTTACAGGTTGGAAGTATTGGAGAATTCTTGTCAGCTGCTCTTCAGTCACCAAAGCCATTGGCTGTAAGTAATTTCCATGCCTTTCTTTTTTCCGAATCCTTTAATCTGTCTTTACTAAGTTATTCTGTTAGTTATGTTGGGATTTGACTACCGAGAAACGTTTTTTGGTGTTCATGCCCATCAATCTGCAGTACGTATGCAACAGAGAATAAGAGTGACATGGTAGATGGAAACTGATATTTATTTTGCTTAAAATTTGAAACATATATGTTATAGTTTGACCCATTGCAGCATGTGACATTTCATGTATATCTGTTGTTTTATGCTCAAAAGAAGTAGCTTTTATCCCAAGAAATATACTAACAATTAAGAAGTTATATAGTTCGACCATTTTCTAGAGACTTTGTTTCTGGATGCCAACAAGTTTATGTGCTTATATAAATGACGTTAACTACAACAAGGGCCAAGTAGGGGAGGAACCTACAATAGAGGACACTCTAAATGTATGCCAAACAGCTGGATATTTTATTATTAGTGTATTCTTACATTTCATTTTGTACAGTAGCATCTACTATATAAGCAGCCTCATTTTACATTTGCGTAGATATGCATAAAGCAAAAGTTGATTTTGCATGATCCATGATATACTTATTTGATGTTGTAGCAAGTTAAGTTCTGAATTATACGTTATTTTTCTTCATTTGATTATTCATCACAAGTCAATGGCACAGATTGAAAATTTTGGGGTGGCAGGTCCAAAATGCAGTTGATTTTCTTAAGATTATTGGGGCTTTGGATGAGAAGGAAAATCTTACGGATCTGGGTTAGTCTCTTAATTTCTCTGGGAGATGTATAATTGAGCATGTGTCTTGGAAATCTTGTGGTTTGTTAACTCTTGCGGTCCCATTTTCTCTCTGCCAGGAAACTTTTTGTCAGTGCTTCCAGTAGATCCTAAGCTGGGGAAAATGCTGATCATGGGTGCTATATTTCAATGTTTTGATCCTGTTCTTACAATTGTGGCTGGGCTTAGTGTCAAAGATCCTTTCCTTATGCCTCAAGATAAAAAGGATGTGAGTAGGTGTTTTATGTTATTTTTTTTGGCTCAACAGAACTTTCATTTGTGCTATGAGGTGTATGAGTGTATGCTAATTGTTAAATTCTCAAAATATGGTCAGTTGGCCACATACAAAAGGATTGGACTTTCGATACTGGTAGATCAATCTTGTTAAGTAGGATTTCACTTGCACATTTATATGTAGCTTATTTTTGTTTTTATTTTTCCTATATGGGACTTTCTATAATCATTTTCATCTCTACCCCTCACATGCGAGCCCCATGTATCCTTCAATTATCGTGGGCTCGACACTAGCACATTCACGGGCCTTTAAATTTCATCTCTCCCTCATGTGTAGTCATTTACTTCTACACGTGGGTCATGGTTGGTATGTACTCCTGAATGTAGATCAAAGATCATTGATATAGGCAACACATGCGAGCCAATGCTTAGATTGAAACCTGCTTTGATACCATATAATCCTTCTTGGGTCCTTCAAGACCTCCCTCATCACCTTCCCCCATGGTCTCATCCTTCTGATGTGGGGCCTGTGATGCCACATATTTGTTGGGTTCAAAGTTATCCTTTCCTACTCTTCTCAGGAACCCCATCCGGAATAAGCGTCCAGATCAACAATGATGGGTTTTGCCCCTCAGTAAGGACCAAAGTTTGTGCCTTTGTGGTGTTTGAGATAAAGATTCTTATTAGGTGCTCAACTATCATAGTAATGAAGCCGCCAAAACAATGTTCCCTCCTAAGGTTGTTTTGCTCTGATTGAAATTTCTTCCAGAGGAGACCAGTGAAGCTAATGCTAGAACCCTGAGAAATATCATAGCAACCTTATATCTTGAGGGTTTTGTCATGGACCTGTTCTTGATTTAGCAGATTATAGTTACCATGATAGGTGTAATCGCGCAGCAATTGTACTTTCTCGTGTTGCTAGGAAACAGCAATGGGTGACTTAGATTTCATCTGAACTCACAGTTCTCATTTACTGATAATTTTCTTTGGAAATTAGTTAGCCGGGAGAGCAAAGGCTAGATTCTCTGCAAAAGACTACAGCGATCATATGGCTCTTGTCCGTGCATATGAAGGATGGAAAGAAGCAGAAAAAGAAGGATCGGCCTATGAGTATTGCTGGAGAAATTTTCTTTCTGCCCAAACTCTCCAGGCTATCCATTCTCTTCGGAAGCAGTTTAGCTTCATTTTGAAAGAAGCTGGCTTAGTAGGTGAAGATGTAATAATCAACAACAAGTCAAGTCACAACCAGTCACTGGTCCGTGCAATCATATGTTCTGGTCTCTTTCCTGGCATAGCATCAGTAGTGGTAAGCCATCTTTATCTTGAAATGTATTTCTACTGCATTATCCTTCAAATGCTATGTAGCTGAGTTTCAACTATATGTTCTCTAAATATGCAGCACAGAGAAACATCTTTGTCTTTAAAAACAATGGAGGATGGCCAAGTTTTAATCTATGCGGTAAGTCTGGAAAGGAAGTATGTACAAATATGGTTAATTTGAGTTTCTTTCTTCCTCTTTTAGTTCATTTCACAGACAAGTAATCATTGATGCATGTTGCATTTGTTTTGGTAATGAGAACTACGAAACAATTTTTTTATTTCATAAAGTTCTTTTCTGAATCAGTATCTGTGAACTTTCCACAATATTTCTAATGGTGTTTCTGCTTCAGAATTCTGTTAATGCGGGTTACCAGACTATCCCTTACCCATGGTTGGTCTTTGGAGAGAAATTAAAGGTCCATACCGTTTTCATACGTGATTCCACTGGTGTATCCGATTCCATTCTGATCCTTTTTGGTGGTACTCTAAGCTGTGGAGCACAGGTAAATTTCTCCATAGATGATCATAATTCTTGATGTGCTAAAGAATCTTAATTCAATTTTTTTAGTTTTAATCATTAATATTTCCCCTTTTCTCTCCAGGCTGGGCATTTAAAAATGTTGGAAGGATACATTGATTTTTTCATGGATCCAAGTTTGGCAGATTGCTATTTGAGGCTTAAGGAGGAAGTTGATAAGCTTCTTCAAAAGAAAGTGAGTTTGGAAACCGTCTTTACTCTAAAGAGATACTTGTTGAGATCTGTTTTATCCTAGTAACAAACTTATTTATATGACTTCATCTAGTGATTCCATGCAAGATCCTGTGCTTCTGTTTGAAATAAAGTCACTTTTTCATTATTATTTTTGTGATGCGAGTAAAATCTAGGGTAAGTTGCCCTTTATTTTTTGCATGAATGCACTTGAGAGTTGAGAGAAGGGTATTTGCTTACAGAAAGATGGTTCAGCTAAAGCATCAAAATAGGGGCAGGTATAGACTGATAGATGTGAACGGTGTTATAAAAACAGTTTTGATTGGTTACTAGAACCGGGCGGTGTTTAAGACCAAGCTAAACCCATAATTTTTGTGATTCCGGAGCAATTATTTTCTCAACTGAAAGAGTGCAAGTAACTACTAGAAGTGGTATTATGTTTTTAGTATTTTTGGTTTATGTTCCAATGATATTTTTACTAAGGTAAATGCTGTGTTAAATGTCTCCATGCAATTATGCACAATTATGCAGCTTCAAGATCCTAGCGTAGATATCTACAAGGAAGGAAAGTACCTGATTCTTGCTGTTCAAGAGCTCGTATCAGGGGATCAATGTGAAGGAAGATTTGTTTTTGGTCGTAGTAATACGAGGAAGCCCAGGGAGTCTAGTGACAGCAGATTCTCGAGAGATGGAAAAAATCCTAAGAACTTGTTACAAATACTGCTACGGAGGGCTGGACACTCACCTCCAAGATATAAAACGAAGCACCTCATTCATACAAATGAATACCAATCACTGGCGGAGTTTAAAGGAATGCAGTTTGTCGGGAAGCCCCAAAGTAACAAGCAGCTAGCAGAGAGGGCTGCTGCAGTAGAGGCATTGACATGGTTGACTCATACTTCTGATGACAGCTGGGTTGACAACGAAAACATCCCACTCGATGTCACTGAAAATATGGTTAAACTTCTGTACGAGCACAGGAGGTCAAACACAAGGCGGCGCTCTAGATGACGGGTTCTGATCAGAAGAGAAGTGGTATGTTGCAACACTGGCCTCTGACCTGAAATGCTTCTAGTGTCTTATTTTTTGTGATTTACCTGATGCATTGTTGCGAGGGATGAGTAGGTGGTCACACACTACTGTTCAATCTATTTTAATCTGTAATTAGACTGTCGAAATTGGTCATTATGCTACTGCTTTAGCTACTAGGAATCCGGTTTTTTCGAAGATTATAGACTCAGAAGCATGTTAGTGATATAGATTTCTTAGATCTGGATGTAGACATTATAAAAAGAAGAAAGTTTGGTTATTCAATGACCAAATAAGCCATACTAGTTTTTTCTATGTATCAGAAAATTCTTCAAGGTTATTCTGAACTAAACGTGTGTTTGTTTCAAGTTGCATGCACGTTGTGACTGCAAGTCTACCGATAAGTGTTTGAAAATTAGGTTCGAGTCTGAGTTTTTACGCTTGCCTATCAGGAAAAAAAAATTGAACTATTGCCTTTTTTTCATTACAAGTATTTTCAAGTCCAGTTTTGTAATGCTTTTGCACAGATAAATATCTAGAATTTCATAGATAATTGTCTGCAAATGTTTCAATCTTCTTTACTTCATTATGATAATAATGAAAAAGCTAGTCAAAGAACTATAGTTCATGGTTGGTCAACTCTAATCAACTGCCCTACCAACATAAGTTTACAACAATCATTAAGTCAACTAGCAATCACAAACATAAGTCAACTGGACAATCTTCTGGTCATTTTAGCAGCAACTGTTGTACTAATAACAGATAACAGCATTTCATAACATGATAATCTTAATTCAGAAGAAAACAATAAAAATCCGCTGCTGAAACTCATACACCATTATGTGAAAATCTTGTACACGCAAAATCAGAAAAACTCAATATGTTGTACTAATGTAACATTCCACAAAATTTACATCTCAATTAGTCTGGCGGTCATAATGCGCTAATATAACATCAAATCATAACACTAAACAGGTCTAAACCATGAAAGTCCGGTTCCACTTCAAATAAGATGATTAAGCGTAATAAGCCGACAGGAATCCAGTTAAAGTTGAAGCTTCCCCAATGCCATCAAACTAACATGTATTATCAGCTACTCCTGTATACAAAGAAACGAAACACTCATAAATCATACTGTTCAAACAAATGTGCATATATACTAAATTAAGCAAAATAAAAATAAAAGAGTGGTCAACAATAATATACAATATATGTCTTGGTTCAGGTTGCATGACCACACCTTCCATATAAAATATTTGTCATCTGTCTCAAAATGGCTTGTGAACCCCAATCGTGTTACTAGACTCTAGCATCTTCCCAAAACCCAATACTAAGACAGAAGACCACAATTTGAGATGAAGGGCGTGAACCATATTTTATTTTGATTTTACTTATTTAGCATGCATACACACTCAATGTAAATCATGTATTCATGTTACATTTTTACTAACAATACTTAATTCTAAGAAACGCAATGTTATCTATCAATTGCTTTTGCTTCAAACAATTCCTTCCCACTGCTTTGATTTGAACTGCTTACCGCAAAAGTGAACTTTTGTTGTAGACCCAAAAAGCCATTAATAAGTCTTTTTAAATACCCATATTATTTCAACAGTACACAATTATGTGACCATACCCAAGCCATATACCAGTAGCATCCAAATAAAACATGTTAATTTGTTTTTGGTGAACATTACCCAAAGTACCTAGTACTGGAAGGGCAGCCCACATGAAATACCCATCTTCATGGGTTGCATCATTGATGCTCCAAGAGGAGTACATGTGGTGCACCTTCAAGTTCTAGAAACCTAGCACAAAGTGCTTTTATACCAATATTCTGTAACCCAAGAACTTATGATGCCTAAAGCATAATCTTACAAAGAGCACTCCACTTTAAAGTGTAAGGTTTGAAAAATAGTATAGTATTGGTGTTTTCAATAATTTAAAATGTATAGGGTTCAAAAATTAGTACACTGCTCTAAAATTATAACCAAATACTAATAAAAAAACATCAAAAGGAAGAGTGGAGGAAAAGGGGTTGACCACAAACGCACACCGTAATAGCTAATTCATTATGAGTGTCATTGGTAAGAAAGATTAACATTCAGCCCAATAAACCTAACATGTAGAACTCGATTGATATTAGAAAACACACAATACTGACAAAAGCATAAACAATTGAAATGAAGGCTCCACATCAAAACCTTCAAATTACCTATGAAGATGGAATAACACATCAAATCTCACATTTCACTTTATTGTACATGCCTACATAATAACCCTCTAATTACACATCCCATTGTCAAGATACTGGATTCCATCATTATATAATGGAGAAGTGAACAGTTAGAGCCCGAATTTCAAAGTACAAGCACAGACCTTTTCTACCAAAAAGTTGAAGTCTGCAGACCGTGTTCTTCTGCTGTGCAAAGGCGTCCCCAAATAATTACCCAGACTTTCCGACCACGAAATACCCAAAGCCCGCGCAATTCGAGTCTTCTGACCTCCATTAACAGAAGGAGAACAAAAGAATTTTGATTTTCCCTGACTAATCTTCTGACCTGACAAAGCACAGAAGCGCGTCATAACTGAGGAAATGATCTTAGCTTGAGAAACTGAAGCTTGAGCAAATAAGAGAAGATCATCGGCAAAAAAGAGGTGCGATATACCCATCCCGTCCTTCTTAATCTTCACGGGCACCCACTTACTGTGCTCCACCTGAGTCATAATTAATCGACCCAACCTCTCTATACATAATAAGAACAAGTATGGGGATAGGGGGTCCCCTTGTCGTAACCCCCTTTAAGGCAGAAACTGATCCGTTGTATTTCCATTCCAAATCACAGCCATCTTCGTCGTATGAACAATCATCATAATAATTCGGATCCAAGCATTAGGGTAGCCAAAATAATAAAGGGTCTCTTCAAGAAAGTCCCAATGGACTTTATCATAAGCTTTCTCCATATCAATTTTGACAGCCATATACCCCAGTCCCTTTTTGGAGAGTCTTATTTTATGCATAAGCTCCTGAGCTATAAGAATGTTGTCCCTTGCCATTCGACCCGAAACAAAACTTGCTTGATTAGGTGCGACTAGATCATCCAAAAAAGATCTGATTCTGTTAACCAAGACCTTTGTGATAATTTTTAAAGGAACACAACACAAGCTTATAGGCCTAAACTGAGAAAGCATAGATGGGTTGGGAACTTTTGGAATAAGAACCAAAAAGGTCTCATTTATGTCTGCCGGGAGCAAGCCATGATCTATCGCATCCGAAACCAATTTAACCAAACTCGTACCTGTTATATCCCAGAATTTTTGATAAAAACCAGACTGGAACCCATCCGGCCCAGGTGCTTTCCACGGTTTCATGTCAAATAAGGCTTTTTTGACCTCTTCCACCGTCACATAATCAGTCAACACGGATCTATCTTCATCATCTAAAGATGGACCCGACCATCCACTTCCCACACGACGAATTTCTGGTCCTAGAGTGTAAACAACCTTAAAGAATGATCGCGCCATATCTTCCAAAACAGCCCCATCCTCAATCCAGTCCCCTTCATCATTTCGAAGAATTTGAATTTTATTTCTCCGACGCCTGTTCATGGTTGATAAGTGAAAGAATTTCGTGTTTCGCTCTCCAAATAAAGCAGCATCTTGTCTAGACTTTTGGAACCAAAGCCACTCTTCTCGGACCAATAATTCCTCATAATCCCGAATAAGAGCCTTCTCAAGCCGGACCAAAGAGTCAGAAGTTGAGATACGGAGATCCCCCTGTAGACCCTCAATACGTTTTAGGAGTCTACGTTTCTGACTGAAGACATGCCCAAAGGTCTCCTTATTCCAATCAACAAAAGCTGGTTTAATAGCTTCCAAACAAAACCGCAATGAATTCGAGCTAGCATTCCAATTCTTACTGATAACATCCTTAAGACCCCCATGACGAATCCACATTGCCTCGAATCGGAAAGGACGTCTGATCACCCCAAACCCGGTCGGCTTGGTATTAAGAAAGATTGGGTTATGGTCCGACCCAACTCTAGGAAGATGTCGAACTTGGGCATCCTGATATAAACATTTCCAAACTTCATTACCCAGTGCCCTATCCAATCTGCACTGAATTTTTTGACTTCCTTATTGAGAATTCGTCCAAGTGAAACGGGAACCCGAGAAACCCAGATCTAAAAGATCTCCGGCCTGAACCCAGTGGTGAAACTTCCAAATTCTATTCTACTGAATTGACGGACCTCCTATCTTTTCGGATCTATACATAACTTCATTTAGATCCCCTGTGACAACCCAAGTAATTAACACCCGACCCACCATATCCGCAAATGCGTCCCAAAGAAGACGTCTTTACTCCCAATGCGGGCTCGCATAAATGCAAGATAACAACCACTCCATTTCACCTGGCACCGAAATAACCAGATGAACTACCTGGCTTGCACTACCTCCAACCACAATGTTCAAAGTAACAGAATTCCACCGACCC
>JAYMSZ010001179.1:0-15285 GCA_036897665.1 Pelargonium citronellum | reverse complement strand
AGAAAAGTTTTAACTATAAGTAATTTATTCATAGTATTTACAAAGATGGTAGAATATACATTTATTTTTGGATCTAAAATCACTAAATTTAATAGTTCATTTTCATATTGTGACCCCACTAAGTTGTCATCCTGGATTCGCCCCTGTGTATAGTACAAGGAATCATCGTGGTAGTTTCAAAAATAGTTAAAGAATCAAACCGATTGAAGAGTATAATTGAAGAAACTATTTCCTTTTTTTATATGATATACTAACACATATTTGAAAATTAATAATGAAAAAATTGATATATCATGTTTTGTTGGTTGATACATCATTTTATACAAATAATTTTATAAAATAATTAAGACATGTATCATTACACATTAAAATTTGGAAAAGGATTGAGACATGTATCATGTACCTATATTCATGTATATTACATATTGGCTGACATGGTGCATTCTCAACCACATCATCTTTCTTTCTCTCTCCAAAACTCGTTTGGATCCCACCTCATTCCCTTTCAATGCATGAGACATGTGTGGTTGTGATCGTGTCATGTCAGCCTACATACAATATACGTGCATGTAAATATATCCACTAATCATTTTTGTTAAAAATTTAGTTAATTCTCTTTTAAAAATGGTTAGTTATTTTTCTATATTTGTTTTTGAACAATTTAAAACATTATTATGTAAAAAATGTTGTGCAACTGGATTCCAGCACGCATCCACGGTCACCCCTCACGCGCCCCGCAAATCATGCCATTAATAAATAGCAAGTGGGAGGCGTTATTGTTAATCAATATATATTTAATTCCAGCTTATTTTAATGACCGGACCAAATTAAATTCAATTAATTAGTGCTAATTACTGCCGTATAAACTACCATTAGAAGACTTTTTTTTAAAATAAAACAAAATTAATATATTGAGGGAACATTAGTGATGATAAGTAATGTGCACGTGCTAATTGTGATGATATTAATTTTAATATTCTGTAGTTGTGATTGCAACCCACTTATTTATATTGAGATAACATTATTTATAAAATATCATTCTTAAATAGTTGCTGGGTGGGTCTACTAATTGTTTTTTATTGGCAAATTGAGTGGCTAACTAGATTTTAATTTAGAGAAAAATGTATATCAGTTGACTAATATAATTTTATGTCAGTTGCAACCTAAATTTTTTAATGAGATTATGACATTTTATTAAAATTCACTTTTACCCACCCAAGTGAATTTGTGGGAGCGGAGCGACCCGTCCGGGTCCATAATTTTAAATGAGGTGTCACCACCGTATTAGTACAACTGATATAAAATTATATAAGTAAACTGATGTCCATATTACTCTTTAATTTATAAGTTTATGTGATGATATTTTCTTACAAATCATGAATTTAGCAGAGAGTTACGCAAGTAAAAAATAATTTGGTTCATTTTTCATTTTTTTCTCCCCCAACCCCCCTCTATATGTATATATCAAGAAATGTACGTTTGATACATATTTTTTGTTTTAAAATTAATTGTCCATTTTGATTTTGTTTACAATTTTTTTATTTTGTTATAAATTAGTGTCTTATTTTGGTTTATGTTCCAATTTAGTTATCGAATTATGTCGAGGTAAGCTGAAAAATAGTCATAAGGAGAACAATTAAAGCGATCACCTGAATTGGCCTGTAAAACAATTTCCATATCCTCGAGAATAGACATTTACTCATAAGGCGAGGAAGATCCTTAACAACAACTGTAAACTTATAACGACTAAGATGCCCTTCCAAATACGGATACATAGGGCCAACACAAGTCCTGTTGCACAAATTGTCATAAAAAAAATCAACAAAATTCACCAGCACAAGAACCAAGCTAAGCTTGTCTCCCCAAAGAAAAATTTTCTTGCGACAAAATTGGCGCTCTCGTCAAAATCACTGCTAAAGTTAGAATACGATCTAAATGATCTTAAGGAGTCATCTTTATACCCACCAAAAGTAGAAGACCTATCAATAGAACAAGGTGGTACGCTCGCGTCACTCTTATCAAGACCGACTGCATATTGATATTGACTACTATAATTTTGATTAACAAGAGCCTCATTGACATTCAACATAATTAGACAATAACATCAAACACTGCAATCCAGACAAATGTCGAACACTTAAAAAAATTTAGACTGAAATTGCAGGTTGTGAATCACATTAACCGACTAAAGATTCATCATTTTTACAAAACCACCTCTCGGTAGACAAAGCATCACGACCCAGCTACAATCCACGCCCTAAAGACCACCAGACCAAATGTAAGCAAGTGCACACAACCTATTAAGTGTCGTAATTGGCCATAAACCATTAGTCAATAATGACCAAGTAGGTCAAGGGCAAGTTCTGGGGAGATAGACATCATTTTCCCGCAATTTATTGATATAGCTTGTAATTAAATAGTACACGCTATTATGTATGTTGTTATGTACAAAATGTGTGCATTTCGACATACGTGTCTTCATTTTATTCTTTATTATGTTACTTCTTAACTACTATAACGATTTTATTGTATGACTGCATTGATTTCACATAAGAGTTTTGGCCCATGAAAGTAGCCATTCAGTACCTAGGAGCAGCGGGCTTGCAACGGAGGCTCTACAACTGGAGTGAGGGCGGGTAATCTAACAACCACTTTTTCTTCGGTGGATCTTAACCGAGTAGCAACGACATCGTTGAGCTATTTGTTACCTGATTGAGTTTTGATTTTGTTATATTTATGATTATTGAAGTTATGTTTTCTTCTTCTCAATCATTTGAGACTATCGTTGTATTTTTTTCATCCCTCTATTTTTTTTGTGGTTAATGAGATAATGAACTTCATTAGATTTGGTATAACTTATTGAATGTTTTTATGTTGAATGAAAGTTCAATTCCTTTGTTTGATCTTTGGGTTTAAATTCATATGTGTTAGGATGTGGCCCATGTGGGTTTGATATATGTGGCATTGAATCTCAAAGTTTGATTCATTGTGAGGATCAACATATTAGAAAGAGTGTGTAGTATGTCTATTACAAAACAATGACATCTAAAACTTGGACCAAAATCTATCAAATACCTTACTATTAACATCACCAAGAAATTCAAGTATTTAACGATTCCGGTATCGGAATTATCGAATAATTTTCAATCCATAAACTTCAAATGTTTATTAAATAAAATACAAATAATTTGAAACCGCATATTAATTTTGACGCGTTAAAAAAAAAATCTGATTTTGAACATTCCAACCTATTGGCTAGCCATTAAAGTAATGAAATTGAATATAATAAAAATAAATATTTTGATTCACAAACTAGCAATATCATTTTTTATTGTTATTGATACCTTAATTATCCAAATTGGAAGCTAACACAGATGAAATAATATCAGGAGATTGAAAACCAATCCACCTAACAAAGTCAGATAAGAATGACGAGAACTTACATGGACCACTCAATTCTCAAACCGACCAATAAAAGCCAACTCAATACAATCTAAACTATCAGCAATAACTAAGGGTGTGTTGAGCAGTTGAATACCGTAAGTGGGGGCTGACAATTTGGAATTGTATCCGTTAGATACACGCCCCGTCCTATTTTTACTCGACCCTAACACAACTCGAAATTGGTTGAGTCAGGTTAAGGTCAAATTCATAATGCAAAAGTTTGGGCCGGAAGAACTCGTAAAAATAACGTACTTTAGGCCGGCCCACTCAGACAAACCCGATCAACCCGGATACCATAATGGATCATATAAGGGTACAACATCCTGAACCGACCCGCACAAGTTCAGCAAAAACTCTTCTTGCCGTTTATCACTGGTCTCTGTATTTCCTTATATTGTATATGCCAATGATTTAAAAATCGGACCGGACCGGCCAGTTCGCCCGGTTTAACCGGGACCCGGTGCCCTTACCGGTCCGGTCAGTGTAGCACCCGGGGATTGGTCAAAACTCGGTCAAACCCGTGAAAATCGTTCGGAACCGGTGACCGGTTTGGCCGTTTAAAAGCTGAGATGTATATTTAAATGAAAATCGTTTAAAACCGGTGACCGGTTTGACTTTAATAAACTCATATGTTTTCGTATTGGGCTTCCTTTCTATCTTTGAAATGGGCTTTAAATGGTATGGAGTTAAAAAATTGGCCCACAAAAAAAGCCTATAAACAAATACTTACATAAATAAAACCCTAAACATATTTTCACTCCTAACATTGCTTCTTCAACCTCTGGCCGCCGTCAAGACTCAAGGTAGGAAGTGATTTTTTTTTCTTCTCAATCTTATGGTGGCTATGTCGATGAAGATGGACAAGAAGAAGATTTAGCAATCAATTTGCAGTCACCTACCTCTTCCATAAGTTCCATTCATCTATGGACTTAGTGGTTGTTTCTTGTTTTGTTCTTTGTTGTTGAGATTTATAGCTTATGGACTCCATAGCTTTAATTAGCTTTCTTGGTGCTGTAAATCTATTGAGAAGGTTGAAGAAATATCAAAATGCTATCTGATTTGGGTGTATGCATTAACTTTATGGCTACTTTTTAACCTATTGTATATAATTAATATATTTAATAATATTCCTTAAATAAGTTTACCCGATGAATCGTGAACTCAGCGTATTAGCCATGACCGCCGCTGCCGCCGCCGCCACATCCTACTCGCCGCCACAGAAAGAATCAAAGAGGAGGGTAAAGAGAAAACGTGCCCAGCCCAACCCCGAAGCAGAGCGAATCGACTCGCTCCCGTGGAACTCTTCTCTCTCCGGCGACGACCCCTTTGCTAACCTCATCGGCTCTAACGAACTCGATGGAGGTATCTCTCTCTTTTAATCTCTCCAGTTCTGTATATTTGCTTGTTTGTTTCTCCAGAAAACTTAGCTGTGTGAACCCTAAAAGCAGCACCACCACGCAGCAGAGTAAAACAGAATTTAGACTGTCCTAGTGTTTTTTTCACTACTCGGTTATCTAATTGGAAATAGAAGAAATTTGTGAACTTGCATATGTTTGTGTGTGTTTGTAACTTCAATGGAGTTTAGCTGATAAGAGTGTTTGGTTTGAACCAATATCTACTGGAAAGTAGTTTGTATTTGCTACATTTCTCATGGAACTGAAGTTTTCTGAGTTGAGGTCCGTTCATGGTTTCTAATTTTGTGTGAATGCAGGTTTTCTTTCTCTCGAAGAGATAGATGAGGCTGAGTATTGTTTGAATATCCCCAAGCCCGAAGCAGGAATTGACAAGGGGAAAGCTAAGAAAGCTGTTAAATCGAAGAAAAAGAAGCACGATAAAGCAGATGATGGTTTTGGTGACACTACTGAAGTTGGAATTGAAGAGGACGTGGGAAAGGATGAGGATGAGGAGGAAAATGATGTCAAGAGTGAAAAGAAGAACAAGAAGAAAAAGAAAAAGAAGAACAAGAAGAAAACTCCAGTCGACGATCAATTGGAGGCCGGTTAGTGTTTTACTGCTTAGTATCTATTCCTAATCCTATCTTAATCTACTTTAATTATGATATTTGTACTTGTTAGTGCTGAAATATATGTTCTATTTTGATTTTTAAACATATTAATGATTTGGTAGTAACATTTTAGTCAGCAGTTATTTATCTATGATTTATGTACATATAACACAATTTAATTTATCAAAATGGTGATCAGAATTAGACTTGATAAATTTTGACCAGAACTTAGTAAGACAGATGTAAGATGAAGTGGTCGGGATACCCGTACGTGTTAGCAACTGTACTTTATCAAATTTTATTGTTCTTTGTTCATAACATTGTTACTTTGTGGTAATGATCTAGTCATTTGTCAATATGAATTAGCACTATTGTTGCCATGGTTAAATACTTGGTAATGGTTTACTGTTTAGCTTCATTTGGCAAATGATTGTTGTATGCTTTCTTAAGCTGCATACGAAAAAGTAAAGTAAATCGTGTTGAAACTTTTATTGTGAGGCTAAACTAATGTTATTTGAGTCTGAATGATTTTGGTGTAGTTGATGATGGCAAGAATATTGTTGAAGAAGAGTCAGTGGATGAAACTGAGTACTATGCTTGGAATGAGCTGAGACTTCATCCTCAGGTCATGAAATCAATATATAGGCTTGGGTTTAAGGAACCAACACCAATACAGAAAGCTTGTATTCCTGCTGCAGCTCATCAAGGGAAGGTAAGCTAAGTTTCTTAGTTGCATGAGTTATTATGACAACATCTGGTTTGATGATAATTGCTAATATGTTCATGTGATAGGATGTCATTGGGGCTGCAGAGACAGGGTCTGGGAAGACACTGGCTTTTGGTTTGCCCATTTTGCAACGTTTCCTCGAGGAGCAAGACAAGGCTGAAAGGATGCTTGAAGTAAAGGAGGAGGAAGCTGAAAAATACGCTCCTAAAGGTGTCTTACGGGCTCTGATTATTACTCCTACAAGAGAACTTGCCCTTCAGGTACACGCAATTGCTTTATCAGTTGCTTCTGTGTACTTGATACACCAATTTTTTGGATACTTGGTATGCAGTTGAAGATGATCTGTTTGTGTGTTGTTGGCCAGTATTAGCCGTTCTAGCAGTTTAATGGATAAATCGCATATGTAAGATGACATGGCTCATATTTCTTTGTTATTGAATTTGGAGTATCATGTTTTGTATTTTCTTCTTCTCTGTCCTTCCTCTCCAGGTAGCTGATCATCTGAAGGAAGTGGCCAAAGGCACTAATTTCAGAGTTGTTCCAATTGTTGGTGGAATGTCAACAGAAAAGCAAGAAAGACTTTTAAGAGGAAGGCCTGAAATTGTTGTTGGAACTCCAGGGAGGTTATGGGAACTTATGTCAGGAGGAGACCAACATCTTGTTGAGGTGAGTACTGATTCACGTCATTACAATTTCTGCTTCTTATTCATGTCAATATGTGCCTGTTCCATGATTTTGGCTTCTCTTTCAAGATTGCCTGTCTTTCACTTCTGTCGTTTACTTTTAAATCATTTAGGATGAATGAATGCTACACTTATACGTATTCTTTTTATTTATTTTATTTTTTATCCATGGTAAAATTTAGTAATTTATATGGACATTTACTACAAACAATTGCTTATCTTGATCTAGTGAAGACTTGTTCTAGCTACCCTCATTAAGTTTGGTATCTTCAGCTATAAGGTCTGTAGTTTTGAGGGCTTTGGGTGTTATTAAAGAATCCCTCCATAGCTGAAGGGAACTTTTTACAGGTTAGTGTAGTAATAGGAAATGATATGTATATTAATGTTATGTGATTGGGGTAGAACCTGACTCTTCTCATTCAACTTGTTTTCCTAACATTGTATTCTCTTTTGACCTCTCACTTGCCCATATCACACAAACTTGCCCTTACAAGAAATGTGATTGCCAACAATACCTTAAATTTAACTGTTCCAGCTTATTGTTACCGTGCATCTTATGGTGTTTCCTTTACTACTTCCCGAATAGAAATAATTATCTAATTTACGTATTCTTTTCCTTTTGCAGTTACACTCATTGTCATTCTTTGTACTGGATGAGGCTGATAGAATGATAGAAAATGGGCATTTCCAAGAGTTGCAGTCAATTATAGACATGCTTCCTGTAACCACTAGTTCCCCTGAAGTAGATTCTCATAATACACAGAATTGTGTGACAGTTTCAAGTGTGCAAAGAAAGAAGAGACAAACATTTGTTTTCTCCGCAACTATAGCTCTATCTCCTGATTTTCGTAAGAAGCTGAAGCGTGGTTCATTGAAAACAAAACAACCAATCAGTGATGGGTTGAATTCTATAGAAAAACTCTCTGAGAGAGCAGGAATGAGAGCTAATGCTGCCGTTTTTGATTTGACCAATGAATCAATCGTCGCAGAGAAGCTTGAGGAATCATTCATTGAGTATGTAATTTAACAGTTGATTTGCTATTTTGTACACATTGAGACTTCATTCAATGCCAGTTCACCTTACACTGAGGTCACTTAGTTCCCTCAAAGTATCAAATGTGCTAATAGCTCACTGGTAGAGAACTTATTAGTTGCCCTTGAACGTATTCATGAATGTTTTTGGTCCATTCTCATGGTTAAAAGAAAGGAATAATTTAACTAGAATGTTAACTCCATCTTAAGCCTATTCTGCAATTGTGATTTGTTCTTTAATAATTCAAATATGTTGTCTCATGTCATTCTTATTTTTCATGTCTTATTTTAAAGTTTGAGAAGTTCAATGGTATAATACTTAAACAATTGGAATTTGCAGTTGCAGGGAGGAAGATAAAGATGCATATTTGTATTACATTCTGAGTGTTCATGGACATGGCCGCACTATTGTTTTCTGTACATCAATTGCAGCTTTACGCCATCTCTCTTCTCTATTGCGCATTCTTGGTGTGAATGTTTGGACCCTTCATGCCCAAATGCAACAAAGAGCTCGCCTGAAGGTCTGTTTACTTATTTTCCTGACCGTCCTGGTATTACTATATGTATGGATGCGTTGTATTTGAGAAGGTTAATGTGGTTTTATATTTTGATGTTTCACATGAAAATATTTTAGTTTCGTACGGACTTCTTCCCCCTCTCTTTAAAGATTTTATAGAGTGTGTAGATCTATAACAGAAGCATATTTAGTGAATTAAGAGTTTGAGACAACTTGTTATCTGAACAAAAGAACACTTGTCTGGTTTTGGGAAATATGTTAGATGTGGATCAGCCCTGTCAACTGTTTAAAATATGTAAATATGTTATCTACGATTGCTTCTAGCTGCTCAGTACTCAGCAGGTGTTACAACCAAATCATAAATCTGCTAGTGTAGCTGTTGGAAATGGCCATCTTTAACTATTCAGGTTAGGAAAGATGGATGCTGGTCTTGATATGTTTGTTGTGTAGTCATCCCATTATGTACATTAAGTCTTGCTTATGGATACATTCTAAAAGGTTAATCGCATGGGTTTATAATTGAAACACCATCATCCCATTTTCTATTATACTCTTCCTCATATAATGGATTAACCTTTAAAAGGTTAAATAACATGGGCCTACTCACACACATCACTCAAGAAATAATAAAATGCACAACATTCAATGCCACTAACGCCTAACGGGGAATTAATTATTAACAAGTTAATAGCCATTTCACTCTTACAATAGGATGAGGATAATGCTCAACTTTGATGCCATTATCCTTATTATTCACCATTGTGAATGCCCTTATAAAGACCACAGATCTAGATCCACCAATACATAAAAAATTGAGAAACTGAGAAAAAATTACGAAAATGACATCTATCAGCTTAGTTGAAGGTGTCTATCATTAAAGATAGAGAAAAAAATTATAAACAGTTCAAACATAATAAAAGGATAGTTAGGAATGAGGGGAGAGAAGGCTCAAACTCGGACCAAGATTTAAGATTTTGACTTTAGTGAGTTAATCTTTGTTGTGACGTACTGTCATCTCATTTGTGTTGAAGATGCCTATCAGTTGTGTTTCTTCTAACTGTCTTCTTTCATTTTCCCTCATGTTTAATGCAGGCAATAGATCGCTTTCGTGGAAATGAACATGGTATCCTTGTTGCCACTGATGTTGCCGCAAGAGGCCTGGATATTCCCGGTGTTCGAACTGTTGTTCACTATCAGCTTCCACATTCAGCAGAAGTATATATTTCAATACTACATAAATGTATTTTTTTTGACACTATTACTGATCTTTGTTATCTTGTTTTAGGTTTATGTCCACAGAAGTGGCAGAACTGCTAGGGCATCTACAGATGGCTGCAGCATAGCACTAATCTCATCAAATGATACATCAAAATTTGCCTCTTTGTGCAAGTCATTTTCGAAGGTACTCATCTTGATCTCGGAAACTTGTGTGCATGTTTGACTGTGTAACATATATACACAGCTCTTTACACAAATTTCACAACTGTAATGTACCGTTTTGCAGTAATCCTTTAAACAGTACTTAAAATGAATGCATTAACAGTAACACTTACTATGTCACATTATAGAGAAGCTTGGGATTGTTTAATGAATTGAATAACTTTTATTTCACATCATCCTCAGTTATTAGATGCTGGCTAGAAGTTCTATTTAAAGTAGTTCTGTTCAGTGATAGAAATAGGTCTAGTTTACTTGCAGTTTATTGCTATTAAAGATAGGCACCCTTGAAGTTGGGAAAAATCACTATTATTCTAATCAAGATTTTGATTACTGTGTGCTGCCTTCCTGGCAGGCAACTTTCAAGTGATGCAAGTACAACTTAAAAATGTATAACAGGGTTGAATTAGGGCAACTTTTACTGCCCCATGGAACTAGAATGGTTTAATGTTTTAGTAGTTACATTATTTTTTAAGTTGTCCTCTGAATGGGGCCAACTAAGATAGTTGTACCCTCTCGTAAAATCATGAAATTTTAAGCTGAGATGATTTCTCTGCATATAGAAAATTGTATGATTATAGTTCCAACTTGCAATTGTTTGGGATTGGAGAAATAACATTTGGAGTATGATGTTCTTTGGCTATCCGCTATTGTATTATGATTCTTTTGTGTGTATCTTTTCTTGATACATAGCATTTTGGCTGGTAATTTGTTTCTTATTTTGTATACATGGTATTTAACTTATTTGGAGAAAGAGAGGATGTAACTTGGCCAAGGGATATGGGGATTAATTTTATTATTAATGTCAATTCGGTTTTGAAGGTATAGCCATGAATAGTTATCTTACATATGCAATTGCTTTTACATCACATGCAGGAAAGTTTAAAGCGTTTTCCTGTAGAGAACTCATACATGCCTGAGGTGATGAAAAGATTATCTCTTGCACGTCAAATAGACAAGATTTTGCGGAAGGACTCCCAGGTATACTTCTTTCCTTGGTGGTGATATATGTCGTGCTGATTTACAGTTCTTAAATGTGGCACCTTGGTTTTTCTGCTATTCATTCTGGTTTTGTGATGAAGTAAATAAGATTTGTGAACTTATGATAGCAATACTTATGGTCAATTTTGTTTATCATGCAGTTTATATTTCTTTTCTTCATCTTGTTTCTTTTCAACATCTTCACATGATTGTATACTTGATACAAGTACGGTGGTCCAAGTTATACATAGGAATACATAGGAATACCGTGGGTTCTTTTTCCCTGGTCAATCTGCTCAAAATTTTCAGTTCCAAGTTTGATTATATGGAATATTTGGAAATTGGACGGGCTACCGTTGGATTTTTCCATGATATGGTTTACGATATAAATGACGGTAGCAGATACAAACTCATGAACATGATACTAAAATACAAACTATTAGATAAGAAAACATAATAAAACTTTTGAAGAGGCTCAGACTCTGTATCGTTGGTTTCAATGTTTCTGCACTCTCCAAAGATGGCTGTGTATTGATGTGTCTCTCATTCTTAATCTTGAAAAGATATGTTTCTTAGCCTTTTTTTTTGTAGTTCTCTTAATTTTGATTTGTAGTTCTATGCTCTTTTAGGCTTTATCTTATGTATAATTCTTGTATAACCGGGTTTTTACTCATCCAATAAATTGATCTTGTGACACTCATGGTACTAATGTGAGACCAATCTGCTCTTTCTCAGTGTTGAAATACTCAGCTAGGGTATTATGTTATTTTTGAGTGATTGTTTAATAAATTTTAAAATCTCTTCTTTAACTTCTATAAATTACTTATTTGAGCTTATAACCTCCTCTCTATTCATCCACGAAAACACATTTTCCCTTCTCTTTTCTCAAATTGTTTGCCAGACCTATTCTTATTTCATTGAGTCAGTTGATCTCTTACACATTCTTATTATGCAATCTTGTGGCTATTCCTTTGGCAAGAAAGGGATGATAAAATTCATCAGGAACAGTTTTGTAGAGTCAATTTGCTATGTGACGGGTTTATTGATCTTGCATCTGTTTGGGCTACTGCTTCTAGATTCTTTAGGGGCATATAGTTTATTATTATTCAAAGGGATTGGATGGTTTGATTGAGACTTTCTCAACGTTTCTCTTTGTATGGTTCCCATTCTTCACTTGTAACTGGTGTAAGCACTCTGGCATCTGTGAATTTTCTTTTCTTTTCTTTTTCTACCTCCTTGTTTAGTTAGTTCGTCAGCGTCTGGAAGTGCTGGTTTAATTTTATAGAATGTTGAACTTTCTTTATTCTTAACTTTGTGTGTGTGTTTGTTTGTTTTCAGGATAAGGCAACGAAAAACTGGTTTGAACGAAATGCAGAATCAATGGAGTTGGATGTGGAAAAAGATGACAGTGAAGAAGAAAGAGTAAACAAACACAAGAGAAAGAAAGCTAGCTCTATGCAATTACAGAAGTTGCAGCAGGTTCCATCTATTTAACTGCCTGCGACAGTTGAAAAATACACGTTGCACATAAAATTGCCAGATTACTTTCCTTAATGGTTACTTGCTGGTATTAAGAAATATTATATCTTGTGTCGTATTGCAGGAGCTCAAAATGTTGCTTGCACATCCATTGCAACCAAAATCGTTTTCACATCGCTTTTTGGCAGGGGTATGTATACTTGTTTCTTGTTGTATACACCCAATATGACTGCTAGTTCAATTTCTCACGTTGATCCAAAGCTATGATAAGTTGACTGTTAATCTTTTCCATTTCAAAAAAAATTATTCTGGTGTATCTAAATGCTATATGTTTAAGTATCTTGTCTCAAAGTAGGAGCAAGATTGTTAATTAGAATGTATAAGTGAGGATTTGAAAAGCACCATAGATTCTGGGTTATGTATATTTTGTATAACTATAAAGTACAAACAAAGATGACAAGTATTTAGCTGTGCATTTTGAATTAAGCCTAATATTCATTGATAGGGCATGCTTACAGCAGCAATCTTGAAGTGTATCAATTATTTAATGTAGACTAGACTGCTATAATTGTGCTGTTTATAATTTGGTGAATGAGGTTAATTTCTTACATATTTACTGGACTGACTTACATCTGTCAAGATCTAATAAAGGAAGTTAGTTGTCTTTAAATTATCATATGCATTCTTCCATTTCTTTCCCATTGCTTTCCAAGTAGAATCTTAAACTTCGTATGATATAGCCACTTGCTTGTGAAGGGATTTCATTTTTGTAAGCTTGAGATTTTTTGTTATTGTTGTGTCTTCCATTACTTCAATGTTTGGATTGACATTGTTTAGCATCTTGTAATGTGAATAAGGATTTCCCTTGAAAGTTCTGAACCAACACATGTAGACAAAGATACAATCTATTGACTTTTTTTTTTACACTACCTGTAGTAAAATCCTTGTTGACGAGGGCCTTCCTCAGACTTCTATGGCATGTATATTTTGTCTGGAGCTTGATCTGATTAATTTATGGTGAAAGATATTGCATTAGCTACTTTTACTGTGAACTTATATATGTTTGCATGCCATTTATATTTCGAAGTGGGGTTATGGCTTGACTTTCCTTTACTAAATATATTAGGGATGGTTTCCTTGATAAATAAATAATGCTTACTGTCGCATAATGTATGACCCTTAGGTTACATATAATGCAAAACCATACAGTATTCTTGATTACAATTAATGCAAATATGGCATAGTATCATATTTCTCATCTCCCTTATTTGTCTGGAAATCCTGATGTTTAACTATGAACTCACCTTTTCAGGCTGGTGTTTCACCTCTCTTGCAACACCAATTTGAAGAACTAGTCAGGCAAAAACAAGGTGGTGACAAGTTGGTAGAAAACAAAAAAAGGAAAATGGTCGTTATTGGTCAGGATTGTGTGGAACCACTGCAGGCGCTACGTAATGCTGGCCAGGAGGTAATGCAGCAAAATTTCTACATCTGTCCAGGCTCATTCGCTTGTGTTAAAAAGAATCAATTTTTCATTTCACTCTTCTATATCTATGTCTTGATAGATGCTGACTTTTGAACATGTGTTTCTTGTTTCTCACTTAAACCAATCAAGTTGTTGAGGATTATATTCCACTTAAATGTTAGCCGGCTATGATTGTTTGCTGCATCACTCTTTTATGGAACCAAATTTGTACTGATGGTGTTGAATAGTATAGAATGACTAGGATTGGACTGTCCTTTTCGTAAGCAGACGACTTGTATGAATATACTATAGCTGTTCTCCTTCATTTAGTGAGCTGAAATGTGTTTGTTTTCGTGTATCAACCGCAGAGCCTTGTAATTTATGCAGTTAGGACATTAGTGTTGCATATGAAAAGAAAATGGTGTTAAGTATATGTGACATGTGAAATGTTAATTATATATGTATGGGAATGTAATCAACTGATGAAAAAAGGTATTGACTGTGTAAATCATGGAATGCCGAATTATATGCTTCTTTATCCTGTAATTCTTCTTAGGTTCTTATCTGTAATATGAGTCTGAAAAGCCTCTTATTCTCAGGTGGACATGGGTATGAAGGACAATGTAGAAAAAAGAAGAAGTATGGAGAACTTAAGGAGGAAAAGGAAGGAAGAGAAGAAACGTAATTTTTATTCTCTATCGTGTTATACATTTAATTTGCTGTGGCCTCAGTGTTAATTTGTCCACTTTCCTTATCTAGTCATGTTGAAAATCTTTAAATTCATTGTGTCTTTTCAACCTCCAGGTTTGCATGATCAAAGGAGAAAGCTGAAGAAAAGACTAAAAGGAAACGAGTAGATCGAGTGGCATTTCATATTTCTTACACCTCTAAAGTGAGGTATGATAAGTTTATTCCTTGGCAAAACCTTATTGAGTTTAGTTTGCTACAAATACTCAGTCACATGCGTAACAGTATGCAGTCGAGCTTTTCAGCTCTTTAAAATTTTGTATCTGGCATAATTATATATTTGAAATGCACATTATGGCATGACCAAATTTCTTATGATCTTGAGATGGATCAAGAAGCTATTTCTTTGAGACACCTCCAAGACTCCAAAGAGATACATGCACGGTTCCACTCCATGATTTTTGAGGTGTGCACAATCATATGAACCAAACTTTGTAGGACATGAAGTAAGACTCAATCACCTAAGTAGGACATGAAGTTGACTCCACTTTGTCAACAATCAACCAAACTTTGTTAGTGAAAAACTTGATTTGTAAGTGTGTGTATATACATTCTTGGAAAGAGGAAGGAATCTCATAATTCGAATTAACAATTTCTCTCCTTAGAGTTCTCCCTAACGAAGTGAAGCTTGGATCCTCAGTAGATTCTCCCTCTCGTGGTTGAGCTGGATTGTTGGGTGCACAAGCTCTTGGAATCCATGAGCAAGAACCCTAACCTCTAGCACCATTCTCGTAGACTTTACTATCCATCTCCGCCCCCCCTCCCCCC
>JAYMSZ010001178.1:0-15285 GCA_036897665.1 Pelargonium citronellum | reverse complement strand
TACAAAATAATGTATGTTTCCTGTTCTATAATTTCTAAATAGTGTTGGATTTCTTGTTCCTAGTCATGTTAGGTCAAGCAATATACCTATATATAAGGTACACTCCTTAACAAATTTATTATAGCATAACACACAATTTACATAAAACAAGACTCCAATTTGTTCTCCAAGTTCTCACCAACAATGGAGAAGAAGAGGCAAAGGCCTGAACCTAATGATAAAACAACAACAATCCTAGTCCCAAGAAGCACAAGTCTAACGTTGCATTGGCTACTAAGGTACTGATCACTTCTTAATTTTTGTTTCTTTGACAAAATCTAAGGTTCAAAACCTTATTAAGTCCCATGATTGTGTTCTGTTTTTCAGTTGCATGAGGAAGATAGGGACTACATAAGTTGTCTTCCGGATGATATTTTGGGTTCACAAATCATAACGAGATTGAACGTAAGAGATGCAGTTTGTGCCTGCTCCGTTTCGTCCCGATGGAGACCTCTCTTGGCATTCAAATCCGACCTCTACTTTGATTGGCATGCCATGTTTAAGCCACCCCACAAAAGTCCAAACATGTTGGATCATTGCAATTGCATGGGCTACTTCGAGGATTTATAATGATTCCATTGATAGGTGGGTCGAATTTGCAATCAAGAGAGGGGTCAAGAAGCTCGTGCTGAAGCTCTCTTGCCTCTATTTTGTACGCCAAGAAGATAGAGATTTTCTTTATGTTGATTTATATGGCTATCCCCCGTCGGTTATACTTTTGGCTCTCGTTACTTGATGCGCCTGCACGACCTGATTATCTCTTCTAATCTCGAGGCCTTGGAATTTGAAAGATGTAACGTCAAGCCGAGAATTATTTCCCACATTTTAGGGAACAATCTCAAATCACTTAAATTGATCACTAATGTGTGCTGTGCCGATCCACAGAAACTAATTGATGCCATCAATTCTTGCTGCTTGAAACTCGAATCTTTGGATTTGGAAAGTTGTGATCTTCCTAAACTAGTATGCTTTTCCAACGACAAGTTGGAGACGTTGTCAATTCGCCAATGTGAAAACATTGAGGAGATTGAACTTTCAACTATAAACCTCACGAGATTCGAGTATGGTGAAGACCATTGGCTCGAGTTCTGTTCCTATCGAGTTGCCAAGCTTTTTTTATCTAGAGTTCCCAATTTGCGCACAATGCACATTGAAGTAGCGGATGAAATACAGTTGCATCACATGTTGAGTATCGCTACAACAATTCCTAATAAAGTTTGTAAAGTTGAACAATTGAAGTTGCGCTTCACGAAAATTATGAATTTTAGCATGATTTGGTTGATGGACGCCCTGCGAGCGTTCCCTCTCTTGCGCGAACTTCAATTAACGGTACATTTTATCACTCGCTACTTAGTAACGTTTATATGATTTTGGAATCAATAACTCGTAGTGTACGTAATGAAATGTGTATTGTGGTATGTGCAGATCATTGGTGTGGATGATTTTGAGCAAGGAGATGATAAGGTAGTGCAAGAAGCAGAGCCTAGTGTTCATAAAAATCTCAAGGAAGTTGAGATTAGTGGATTTAGAAGAACCAAAAACAATATTGAGTTTGTGATCAATCTGCTGAATTTTGAATTTATTTCTCTAAAAAAATTAGTTATAAAACCAGATATGCAAGTGTCTCATTTATGGAATGAAGAGAAGAGGAAAAAGGTTTTTCAGACACTGCAAGATCGCTGCATCTCCAATGATACAGAAATCAATATTATTGCCCAGTGATTGTTTTTTTTTTCATATTTAAATTTTGAATTAAAACAATAGAGCAGTGATTAGGTTAGCATAAGCCAAAATAAGTGTTTTTATTTCTATTTTGATTATAAAAAGAATTAACTAGTGTGATATATTTACTTTTGACTCATGTATACTTGTGAGAGAGTTCATAAATTGACATGTGTTGGCTATTTTGTTGATGAAAATTACTTTATGCTATCAACTCTTTTTGCATGAAACTCAAATATTTGGTTTTGAAAATGTGTGGTCTTTTTGATCTATTATGCTTTCCCAGTGTCAAAATTGGAGACATTGTCAATTCCTCATTGAACACAATTAAAGCAAATAGAACTTTTCGGATACAAACCTCACAAGAATCGAGTGGAGGTACAACATGGCACTCGAAAACCAGGTGTCATTTCAAAACTCACAGTTCACACTAGTACTAATTTTTTAAGTACCATCAAAGGCATCAATTATTCCAACTTTATCAGATGTCTCCGAAGGGACAATAGCATCAATTATATATCATCAATAACATTCCATTCCACAATAAACCAGATATTAAAAACTGAATAATAAAAAAGAACAATCTTTTGATGTAAATTAACTGCAGTAAAAAGCCGCAAAAACGTTGCAGATACTCTATAGCTGCGGTTATATAAACATCAGTAATCAGCAGCCGTTCAACTTTCATTTGCAGTTTTGAACTTATTTGGCTGCAGCTTTTAACTTCATCTGGTCATCAGATCTTTAAATGCAGTTAGAACTGCAGAAATAGCTTTTGCAAATCTTTTCCTGCAGTTACAAACGGCAAAGAAAATTTGTAAATTTTACCTGCATTTCAAAACAGCAGCGGTTCTACTTTTGTTTGCAGTTTTAAACTTATTTGGCCGCTTTATGACTGAAACTACTGTTCCCATATTTAACTGCAATTGGTAACAGCAGAAAATAATTGCATATTGCAGTTTGGAAGTTTTTAGCTGCTGTTACTAACTGCATCTAAATTTATAAAAATTTACCAGCAGTTATGAACTGCAGTAGAAATGACAAAAGCTAGATACTCTTTAGTTGCGGTTGTATAAACATAATTCATCACGAGCGGTTAATCTTTCATTTGCAGTTTTTAAATTATTTGGCCGCTGCTCAGAACTGCAACTATTATTTCTATATTTAGCTGCAGTTGTAAACTGTAGATAAAAATTTTGTCTTTCAATTGCAGTTTATTACGCTTCAGCTGCAGTTATTAACTGCAAGTAAAGTTTTAAAAATTTTACCTGCAGCTTAAAACTGCAGTAAAAACTAACCAAAACGCTGCAGTACTCTTTAGCTGCGGTTATATAAATATCATTCATTAGCAGCCTTCACTTTTCGTTTTGCAGTTTTGGATTATTTTACCGCAAATTTTAACTGCAACTACTTATTAGTTCTTTAACAGCTGTTGGAAACTGTAGACAAATAATAGGCCTATTATTTCATAGATAATCAATGAGTTTCAGTTGCTTCTATTATTTTAATGTAAATTAAGAATATGAAAAAGAACAATCACAAGGCAATAATGATTTCTGTATCATTGGATAAGCAGCAATCTTGCAGTGTCTGAAGAACCATTTCCCTCTTTCCTTCATCCCATGAACCACATGGCTTTATAACTAATATTTTGAGAGAAATAGCTCCAAAATTCATCAAAGATTTGAGTTTCAAACAACAAGAATTGATGGAGTCAAGTAGTTTTCCATTGTGGAAATAGAGTACTTTTGTCAATTTGAGTGATTTCTATTGTTAAAGCAGCTAAAAGAAAGTTAAATATCTTGAAAAAATATGTATAACATTGATTCTGATGCTTTGGTAATTGAAGAACAGAACAAATACAATTTTGTTTTCCCCTTTCCCCTATCGCTATTCCAATTCCAACTCTGTAACCTCGCCTTCTCTGCAATTTCCCACCCATAAGTTCATTGCTCTTCTCCTACGCGCCGGCAAGACTCTACAACAATCCCTCCTTGGTGACTGTAAAAGAAAAGAAATTAGTATGCTATTGTTATCAACTTATAATTAGAGTACTGACTATGAAAATGTCTAGACGTTCGAGTTTTTGTCCTCATTTATGAGCGTCTTGACATTTTCAGTATCAGTCTGCACTATTTTCTTTGTTAGCTGTTTTTGTACAATTAAGCATAATACCTTCTGCCAACGATAAGGATCCGTCTTTTTTATGACTAGAATACTATCGATCATTTCTGGCGAGTCCATTTTCCACCTGCAGTTGGGAGACGGGGATGGATCACGAATGTAGACCCCGAACGTTTGGTTCCTGGTTTGATCATGCCAAGTGCTGTTCATGTAATAAACGAAAGGTTTCTGGCATGGGTGCTTCATGACCGGCCTAGTGTTGAATGCATAGGCTGTGTAATCGGCTCTCCTGTACCAGTTGAGAAATGTTCTTGAGGGCATTTCAAGCTCTCTGGGGGAGAGGACACCCCGTGTGATTTGAACCACAAAACCCCATGAGATGGTGATGGACCAGAACCGTTTCTTGTCATAGCATATGGATTGCTGTATTATGCTAGCTGAATCAACTTTTATAGATTGAAATAGCCTGTATAGGGACTGAACTCTGTCCATCCCTGGAAATATTGGTTCTACCACGTCGAGGTGGTGCAGGGAGAGAAGTGGAGCTACAGGATGTGCCGACAGAAGGCCTAGTAGGTCTCCCCAAACATCATACTGCATATACACATTCATACTAGTTACATATAAGCAAGAAAATGATATATCTTTAGACCTAGCAATTCTATTTTTCAGCACGTGCCACAGCACAAAAATAAACGTAATTGGGCTCACTAGTTTTGTAATCATGTCGTGTTTGTGTTGCAAAATGCTCTGTAATGAAAAGCCTAATTCACTGTCCGAACTAAGTGCAGAAACAAGCGTACAAATGTCGATCCAATGGCCCAAGATCACTAGTTACTTCTCTATCAAAACCCTTATCCTTACACTTAGTGTTTGTGCACTTGTATAACTTAGTGTGTCCTAATTGTAAGTTAAATCCCCAAAACTCTACCTAGTTAACAGTCATGTAACAAATGCTAAATTTGTGGTATTTAATCATGTTGGGGAGTGTCATGCCAACTACCAAGCATGTTAGTCTTGTCGTGAAAAATGCGCTAGGTCGTGTCATGTTCGTGTTTATTGATTGAGAATCGTTATTAAACGTGCCATGTTCATGTTACACATATAACACTCAGTCAACATTCAGCAGGACACAAACATAGTATGTAAGCACAGATTGCCAGCTCCAATCTATATATCTATCTGAATCTGTTTATATTGATTGATGAATGGTTACCTGATGAAACCCGGGTTCCTTGGTAAGAGGGATACCGAGCTCAGTCATGCAGGCATGGATCCGGTCATCGCTGCCATACAATGCAGGATAGCGCTGGATGCAGCGATCCTGCATCATGGACAGCTCCTTAGCCAAGGGGTAGCTAATGGCGAAGCCACCTCCGCCATAGGCCATATTGTAAGAGAATATGATGTTCTGAACATGGCTCTCCGAGGAGGTACCAACATAATAGTACTGGTTGTGATCATATTTAGCAAGTGCTCTAGCCACATTCTCTGCCACAAACACAGTGTCATCATCCCCCATAACGAACCACCTGACATCACTGAGCCCAAGCTTGAGCGTCTCAGACACCACCCTGGTGATCCTGAGAGCCGACCTCATCCCCATCCCGTGCGTGTACTTAAACCTGGTGGTGTCCTCTGATATCCGAATCTCCGGAAGGTTCTCCCCCTTCTCCACCTTCACATTCTGGTCTATCCACACCACCCCTCTGGTCTCCCCTGGCCTCCACCACACTTTTATGTACTCCTTCCTCGTCTCCCACAAATTCGACGAAGCTGCTATCCCAAACACGACGTGCTTGAGCTGAGTATCAAACTTTTGCACTGACCGGAGCTTGTGGCACTCCTCGTCGTCCTCTTCATCTCCGGTTCCAGTCTTGTTCAACGAGAAATTGATAGAGCTGGTAATGTTGGTGATATTGGTGATGGTACTAATAGGATGGGTAATGTTTTGAAGGAATGATGATTTGGTAATGTTGGAAATGGTGGAATTGGTAATGTTGTGAATGGTTGGAGATGGTAATGGGGATGATGATTTGGTGAAGTTGCTTTGGATGTGATGGACTCCTAGGGGGGTTAAGCATTGGGAGGAGCTGCGACGAATGTCTCGGAGGATGAGATTGATGGAGTAGAAGAGGTAGATGATGGAGAGGGTGATGAATAGCCAAGTGACTGAGTTTTTGGAGCACAACAAGCGTTGCTGCAAGGTGGGAGTACTCATGATTTGGTCATATATGTAGATTTGGTGTTTTTATTATCACTACTCTCTGCTATCTTCCTTGTGATGCATGCTAGCTTCTAACAATTGTTCTGTTTTCTTGTTTTTTTCTTGTAGTTGGCAATGGTGATGCTGGTGGTTTTGTGCTAGTTCTTCTTGTTGTTGTTGATGTTGTTCTATGTATGTGTGAATTGGTGGTTGTGGTGGCATGGATTTTGTTTTTGTTTTTGTTTTTGTTAGTAAATCCTATGGTTTCATGAATGGAAATGGAGGAGATGGTGAGATTCAGGAGGTTATGGTAGCTACAATTGGAGTGACAAATGTTTCGGATCTTTGGAGGAAAAGAAGGAGTTGAATTGAGCAACTACACTCCGATTTACATGAAAACTGAAACTGATTAGTGTGTGTTTTGTCCCAATTCTTTGGCGCAGTGTGTGGTGTGAGAGTGAGGAACTGAGGGTTGTTGAAGCAATCAACTCTCACATGCATATGGGCTTTGATAGGCCCACTCTGCTTTTCCTACAGGCCCATGTTTGGCCCATTCCATTTGAGTGTTAGTTTTCTTGACTTTTGCAAAACATTATGGAAAATGTTACATTTTGTCCATTTTGTTTTAGATAGGTGCTTGAATTGGTTTTTGTTCCAATTTAGTTTTCATACTATTAACATGGTTCTAATTTGATTTCTCAATTATAAAATTTTATTTTAATTGGTCTCATATGTATACTAAGTTGACGGCACCATTACAAATTGTACTAGTTGAAGGCCAAATTTGAACTATCGTGATAGTACAAAGACTCAATTGAAACAAAAGTTCAAATTTGGTTCCAACAAAATGGATAGTTTAAATACCCATAACGAAACATTTTCCAAAAACTATTGATAATTGAATTTTTTGTTTCTGAGAAAAATAAGTAGAACTTTTTTTTTTCCGATAAGCGACGGGACAGCAGGTTGTGTTTCTCATCCCCAAGTGGAGGCGTCATCCGATTTAGTTGTTAGCTCTCCACTTAAACTCATAAATTCTATCTCATACCGTCATCAAGGAGGCCTGAATCTAAAACCTCAAATGAAATCCAAAACGCATCAACCGCTTGGCCCAAACTCATATAGAACAAATTTTATGAACATATAGAACGTGTATCCCCAAGGCGCCTAATGGACAGTTTTCTTCATACGGCTTGACGTTTACTAGAGTTGGCAATTCGTGAACTCGCGTTTACTCGAAATTCAATTCAAATAATATTGAGTTCGGATTACAAAAAATGAGTCTGACTATTTTATTACACGAATACAAATTGGGTGGTTCTTAAAAATTGCGTGCCGAGTCAGGAAAGCTAACAGGAATTAACTTACACATGTTGCACGTCAAACTCACACATGCACCCCTTTTCAAACCAAACTCGAAAAAGTCAATTTGAAATTTAAATTACCACCTCTAGAGTTCACGAATTAGGGTTAGGAGTCGCACAGGTTGGTTTTCTCCTTTGGTGACAAAAAAAACACAAATTTAAGGCTATGTATAGTCAATTATTAATTTAATGTATTATTCAATTTGGGAAGCCACAAGCAATAGGTTTAATGTATTATAAGAGAGCATCTATAGGTTTATTAGGCCTTGTTTGTTTAGTCTAGTTGCTCCTTTAAGGAGCTGCCACCTAAGCAAAACTTTAAGGAGCTGACTGCCATGTAGGATGTAGTATGTTTGGTAAAAATTCACTGTTTGCTCCTTAAAGGAGCAAAAACCCAATTTGGCTCCTTAAAGGAGCCAAATCCAGCAGGAGCAAAACAGCTCCAGTGGAGAGTCCTAGCTCCGTTAAGGAGCTCAACTTGGATGGGTAAAGACTACTTTACCCTTGCCTTGAAGAGAAGGTTAGAGAAAATTGAGGCAACGGCTATTTTTCCCAATTCATGAAACCATTGGCTTTGCAATCAAAAATAGAATACCATAAAAAAAATTTGAATACCAGAACAAATGAACTAAAAAATTTCAATTAACCAATTTACAATTACAAGATTCAGAATTTGAAAAAAATGAAATATCAACCCCAAGTCAGTAGCATAACTGGAAACATAAAATTAACCCAAAAAATGGCTAAAATTAACCCAAAAAAATGAAAGATCAACCCCAGATGAAAGATTGAAATCACAACTGGAAACCTAAAATTAACCCCAAATCGAATCCTATAATGAACCCCCAAATCGAACCCTAAAATGAACCCCAAATGAGAAAAGAATATCGGAACTCACCGATCATCGTGAGGGAGCCACAAGCATGGCTATGAAGCACCACAAGAGAGCAAGACGGGGACGTTAATCGATGGAGGCGTCGAGCGCGGATGGGTGTGGAGGCTTCACGAGGGCGACGCGGTTGCAGCTTCAAGCTACTCGCATTTTGTGGCAGAAGAGGCTTGAGGACGGAGGAGGATGAAGCTTAGGAGCGAGGAGGCTCACTGTGCGTATTTCCGGCGGTGGAGGCGCTCCTGTCCAGCTCTCAACCCAAATGCATTTGGATTGAAATGGGTTTGTTAGATTAGGGTTTGTTTGTTATGCTTTTATACTTAGGGTTAGGTTAGAATTTAACTATAGTATGATTAAATTTTAATTGTAGATTAGGTTAACTAATAATAACAATAATAATAATAAATGCAGTAACGGTCGACCATAACGATATAAATGGTCGACCATTGTTACTGTTTGGACTTTCAGGTAAAAAAACCACGAAAATGACTTTCAGGTACATAGGCACTACAGTAGTAATGGTCGACCATTTTATTTTTTTCGGTCGACCGTTGTTACTGTTTTGGCTTTCAGGTAAAATAAACCACCAAAATGACTTTCAGGCAAAAGGCACTACAGTAGTAACGGTCGACCATTTTAATATTTTCGGTCAACCGTTGAATTTCTGAGGTTGAGAGACCGAATGGTCTGCAGTAGTTGATACCGCGGTCAACCGTTAGCGCTTTTACTTAAATACGAAACGTCATATTTGAAATATGGTTTATAATTGTATTTTATTCTTTAGATCACCATACGTATTACTGTTTGTAATAATTGTAGTTGTTTTTTGTTAGAAGGATAAGTCTAATTATAATATCTCATATTATCCCGATATGAGTAATGTGTACTCGACAAACCCGACACAAATACTTGGAGTCCCCCACCTCAACCAAACGATGGAGTTGGACATACATAAGTGATGCAGGAGTCATGTGAAGTGCAAAATAATAAGAAGAGTGCAAACCATTTATTCATTTTACCCGACACCAAAATAATATGAGTAATGTGTACTCGACAAACCCGACACCAAATATTATTATTTTTTTATTGATTTTACCTATTTTTTTGTTACCAACTTATAATAACTATTGATTTTAGTTCATAATGACATTCTCAACAACTTATATGGTTAACCATTTATTCGAAAACAGTTAACCGTATCTATACTTTATTTATTCATTTATAATCTTTCAAATTATTCAAACTTTTGTTTCTTGTTCCAAATATGAATTTCTTTTACATAACCTCCATGTCCATTTTGGTAATTTGCACATATTTTACCTCCTTAAAGTTTTTTTTTACCAAACAAACTTTTACAATTCACCCTCCTTACAGTTCCTTACAGTCAGACGTTTACCAAACATAACTGACTTTTTGGATCACCTCATTACAGCTCCTTAAAGTTTTCACACCTCCTTACAGCTCCTTAAAGTTTTTCAACATTTTCAAGTATACTAAACAAACAAGCACTTAGTAACATATAAATCACTATCTTCTCATAAATATCAATTTAGAATAATAAATGGCATTATCAAAAAACATGTTTTTATTTTATTTTAATTTTTGAGTTCAATTAGGTCGACGACAAAAGTGTGGAAAAAATCATAATCAGCTGAACAAGTCTACATTGCAACATCCAATAGCAACTTTTTATTTCAATCTCAGATGAAACTCATTTTTCAATAATTGAAACTCAAACCACAAGTTTCTTTTAGAATTTCTTGATCTGAATAATTATTTCTTGGTAATATCCAAAAAGTAGCGTAGCATTAATGAAGACCCCAAAGATAATAATAATATTATTATTATTTTTTAACAAGAGTTGGTGTTTGACCATTAGGTGGAGCTTTCAGGAATGGCATGAACAATAGCCTCCAACCAAACAAGAAATTAACTTGACAAAATCAAGATCATAATAGAATTAACCAAGAAATTGAATGAGAAAATAATGCAAAAGATCGAGATTCAAGAAACCATATCATTGATAGGACTTTTGATTCATCAAGCTATCCGATATATTGTACATCTAGTAAAAAACTAAAAACTCCCATAAAGAGCCCAAAAAAAGACCATCCAAAATTTTTGTCAACTCTTCCAAAATATTATAACTATCCTCCATAGCTATGTACACTCCACCAAGAAACCCCAAAAAAAGAAGAAAAAAAAAGACCAAAAACCCATCTTCTTGCTGGCCAAAACCATGTTCCAAGCTAGGAGTAGGAGGTTGATGATCAAATTGAAGAATATTGAATCAATCATGCCAACAAAGGAGCATGACCACACACCTCCTAATGATGTAGAGCCTAGCCCTTTGCTCCTTGAGGACCCCTCCAAGTCCTCTACTTGATAGCCTCTTCTTTGAGCCTCCCATGTTAGAACTCTCCATCTTCATGTTGATCTTTGAGAATATGTTACTAAACACTAGCTAGAGCTAGAGCTAGAGCTTTCTTGTGCTTTAGAGTATAGTGCTTGACTTGATGAGCTATGAGGTTTGAGCTAGAGAGAGTGAATTGTTGTTGAATGAGTGGAAGAGGAAGGAGAGGGCATGTTATATAGAGGGAAGAGAGTAGTGTGGTCCAAACTCCAAACTCAAATTGGTCTAGAAAAGACCAAACTATGGGGCCATGAAAGGGTGTGCAGTGCCCCCAATTCCACCAGCCAAACACCATGTGGGGTCCACCAACCCACTTGGAATCCATGGCCAAACACTATGGTGAGTGATATATAATAGACTTTAAAAAAATGATCTCTCCTTCTCATTTGAAATAAATACTATATGGGTTCTTGTCAATTGTCATCACCTACATGTATATCCTATACATTTGTGCAGGCATCACCCACCAGCATATTGGGTCGGCCATTGCTTCAATAGAGCAACAATGTTTTGTAGCTTGTGACTTATCATGAGCTATATATATATTAACCATCATTTTTGTATCTCAAAAAATATACCCATACATGAATCATGATCAAATTCACCTCCTAACTTAGAAATTGTCCACCACAAAATCGCATGAGTCAACTGATGGAAGTTGCGACTACATGCTAATATGAAACATCAAATTCAAGTCTTAAGATATATATTTGTAGTAAAATTTGGTAGGAGGAGTTTTGCACCGTACTTTGCTTCTTTTTTTAATCTTTTTTTCTCTATTTGGTTGGGTATTGTATATGATAATCCACCTAATTACATGCAATAGTAGGGAGGATTAGTTGAATCCTACATAACAATCCATCATTAAATAACTTTTTAAGCTGCTTTTAAAGACCCTAATGAGCTCATCTTATCAAGATTTTTGACCCTAATATAAAATGTTGAAGCTTGCATGGATGCAACATCAACAAGACAAATAGTGGAGGATAAAATATTAGTTAAATGAAACAAAAATATCCAAAATTCCATGCATATTCCAAGGGATGACTCGATATTGAGAGAGATTGAGAGTGGTAAAAAATTAAAATAGGGACACTATCTCTACGTGATTAGCAAGATACATGCTTATGTCAAGAAAAAGAAGCCAAAACCAAAAGTTTTATTATATTTTTCATAGCCTTTTGAATTAAAAAAAGAAGAAAGAGAGTATGAAAATAGAAATAGGAATCAGAATGGAAACAGATTTTTCATAATTTGATGTGATTCTCTTATAAGAAAAAAATTGTGTGCTACTATACTCTTCTAATATAAGTGTCATTTTACAATTTTAATATAAAAATGTACCATACTTAATTATCAATTATATTGTTATTTTCAAATTAGTTAATGAATAATCGTATTATTTTTTTTTCTGCAAGCGCAAGTAACAACTTACATAATAATATATATATATTTTATTTTGTAATCACTAAAAAACGTTAATCGGAGTATATCACTTCATTTTTAACGTGAGTAAAAGACCGTAAAATGACAATTCTTATAAAAAAATTAATAATCCACTTTAGAAGAAAAATAGATGAATGATATGACATGTGTTATTATTCTTTAATAATGTTAAAGTTTTTTTTTTAATGAGCTTAATAATGTTAGCTATTGGGGATGTTCTTAGAAACAAAACACTGTAGAAGACAATAATCATATAAATTTGATTTAAAACTGCATGCATAAGCTGGCTTTGAACATGTTGAAATTATTGATGTACATGTGAGACATGGTGGTCAGGAATAGGAACAATTATTGAAATTAACAATGGTTGAAAAATATCTCACTGACACAAAGTTCCAAATTCCATTTCCAGTAAAGGATTTGATTTTCCACTAAAGTTGGGAATTCAAAATCTTAAATTTTGCCTCTTACCAGGAATTTGTAGCCACTTCAAGGACACCAACCCTTGAGAATCTTTAATTCTTGTGCCAAAAAAGTTTTTTTGATAAGTGAGATTCAAGGGATTTCAATTTCAATGCCATGACCAAGATTCTTTTTATTTTATTATGTAAAACCAAGAACAAGAAGAAAGAGCTTAAGCAATGGTTTAAATGTAATTAATTTTCAGAGAAGACCTCACACAATCCAATACTCTCACAGCAAATTATCATTTTTAAATTATCTTAAGCTTAAAGCAAAGTAATAAAGCACCACTTGCTTGGTCTTGTGTTCCACCCAATTTCCAATTAGGGCAGCAACTTCCACCATCTCTCAAAACCCTAATTTAAAAAAACAATTTTCTTTCTCAGTTTCAATTCTTGTTCTTCAGCCATTTCTAAGTTATCAATGTCTATTTTGGATCTCAATTAGTTCTCTGTTGCTTCTTCAATATCAATGATTTCCTATAAATAGATAAAAACTACTTGGGATTAGTACATAATATTATATAAAAGCTCAAAATAGTTCATATACTATTAAAAATGAAACAAAATAGTTCATTCACTTTAAAATGAATTAATTTAGTCATCGTACTATGTCATATTGAATCGAAGTAGTCTATTTCGTTAGTTATCTGTTAAGAGTGCTAATGTGATTTTATCAACTAACAAAGAGGCCTACTTTGATTAAATTTAGTATGGATCATTTTGAGTTTTAATTTTTTATTTTATTTATCAAACTTTGTAAGAGACCTTATTTTTTATATTATTCTGTCAGGTCATGTCGTGAATATTTATGTAGTACGTGCACACGAGCAAGATAATGATAATTTAAGCAATGTTTAGGCAACCAAAGCTTTGAATTCAAAGAGATTAGAGACAATGATGATAAAAATAATCAAAGTACTGTTCCATGCTAGCTAGGGCTTCTTCTACAGTAATTTATTTTTTTGTTTAATTACTTGGTTGTAATAAACAAGGAGGTCAGAGTTGCACGTGAAGGTCTTGTGATTTACAACAACATTGCCTCTATTTGACTCAACACATACAATTTTTTATAATTTATCTAATAGTTAGTTGTTGTTTTTGGTGCTTTTTTATTAATTAAGAAACCCACCTCAGCCCCAAAATCACATGTTGTGTTCCCACAAACTCTGAAATTGAATTCCAAGTGAATAAACAAATTGATTTGTACTATTTTACAATGCCAAATACAGTTGTAATATTCTTGCAAGCATATATTTTTGACAGGCTTTTGCTTAACAGGAAGCTTGTGTAAGCCACTTCATTTCATTAATTAACCACTTAATTACTGCATAATTAATTATCATAGCAGATCAGTATTTGTGGGCACGTCGTCATTTTTATTTATTTAGGGTAATGATAAATCCAAACCTATAAATGATAAATCCAAACCTTTTTTCCTTGTTTGACCGAATTGCCCCCATTACAAACTTTTAATTACTTCCAGATTATAGCAATAAAGATGGCTCACTAATCAATGTGAGCCTTTTTGTATTATGCTGTCATTTATTTGTTTTTTCTCATACAGTAGTATTTCTTCTCATATTATATGGATTCATTTTTTTTTTGGTTCAAATTAGTTATTTATATGTATAGCAAACCAAGTCCTTTATTTTATTAGTAAAAAAATCCTGTATTTTTAAAGTTTTGAACGGTTAATAAAAATATTCTTTTATTGTTTTTGTGTGTATTAAACAATTAAAAGACGATTTTTCAAGAAAGTTTTGTCTAAAAAAAATTAAAAGACACTTTTTAAAAAATAAAATTAAAACCTCTAAAAAAACTTCAAAAATTGAGAATATAGTAAATGAAAATTATTCATATAATATGAGTTGAGTCTTGTAACATTATTCAAAACACGCACGCGCTATTAATTAGTCGTACTGTAACATGCATGGCACGACACGGCCTAACACGCACAATTAACGTTATATATAACTGAAAATTATTCACAATAATGCGTTGAGTCTTGTCTCGTCAAATGTGTTTTTTCTATTATGCTAAATGTGTTGGTTCGTGTTCGTGTCAATTGTGTCGAGTTAACATGACCCATTTAATTATCGTGTTAAACGTGTCGTGTTTTCGTTGGGTCATGCAACTCTATTACTAAACTGACGTGTTCGTGTTGAGTCGTTCAACACACAACATTCAACACGACACGAGCACGATAATTAAATGAATAAAATTATTAAATTTGTTTTTTATTTATTATAATCATATTTTATTTATTATTATTGAATTTGTAAAATTATGCATTATTTTTATTTAAAACAAATAACAATAAAAATTTATATAAGACTTTTTTTTGTAAATATATCGATTGGCTTCAAGCAAATTTTATTTAAATCAAAACTATATTTAAAAAATTTATTAAAATTTGTGAATCTTATGTCTCAAATATTATGAAAACCGAATATCAATAAATAATAATCACAATTTTTTTTAAAGGAATAATAATCACAAGTTAAAATAAAAACTAAGAAATATCAAAATAAATATTATTTTATTATTCATATGGGTCCATCATAATTGCATGAGTTAGAAGTCAACTAATTAATCCACTTCCATAAAAAGGAATATAG
>JAYMSZ010001177.1:0-15287 GCA_036897665.1 Pelargonium citronellum | reverse complement strand
CCAAACAAAGTCATTATTCTCTATAGACATTGAAACAACTTCCAGCTACCTCTATAGACATTTACCTCTATAGACGTTCAAGTAGACCGTCAGTAGACTTACCAAACAAGACCTAAATCTAACAATATAATCACTTCTCGTTCTAGAGCTAATAATTTGCATCCGAACCTATAGGCATGAAAAATCTGACAAGGTGTTTGCTTGACCCAACCAACCAATTTTTGTATTTTGTGAAAATGGGTAGGATCAAATAGTCTCGTACGATCCTACATATTTTATGTCTAAAATTAAAATCCAATCAAATTCAAACTACTTACGGGTCAAACTCGGGTTGGACCATGCCAACTCTAACTCAACCCGAAATTTGAAATACCAGCTCTACTTCGTTCAAATGAGAAAAATAAAATTATTTGTTCAAAAAGATGAACAATGGCATTTATGTGAATAACTTAAAACATAAGGGTGGCAATGCAAAAAAGCTGATCCACCCACCCATCCCGAAACGAAACCCTAATTGAGAGCCCTATGATTTTCTATTGTACTTTTGGGGGTACATATAAATGGTCATAATCGTCTCAGGTTTTGGCAGATTTGTTTACCCAGAGAAAGTAACAGCAGAACCATCCTCCCAAGCAGATTCCTTTTCGTGCTTGTAAATTTTTAATAGTATAATTTCCCTATTTTTATGTTTCTTCTCCATCTTATTCTCTTTATATAAAGCAAACCAGAGACCAAGATTGTGTGGTCTCTCATATCCAGCATCCCAATCAATACCCAGTTGGCGTTTCAGTGTCCTTTTCTCTTTGGGTCTCTAGAGATACATAAAAGTTTTGATTTTTATCGTCTATACATGGCTGAAGAGAGTGCTGCTGCTACTGGGTCTGTGAAGAGGTCGAGAGAGGACGAGAACGGAGGTGTGTCCTCTGCTTCTGCTCTGAACATGGAGATTGATGGAAACGGCAAGCTGCCCGATTCTATCTCTTCTGTCATTCCCGGATGGTTCTCTGAGATTAGCCCAATGTGGCCGGGTACGTTTTCTATTTGATTTCCGATTTCTGTCACACACAAAAAAGAGTATTTTTTTTCCAATTTATTTTAGGCTGTTTGGTTGCTGAGAAATCGTGGGAAAATAATATATGTGCTTTGTTTGGAATAGTTGAATGCCCGTGAAACAGGGCGTTGCTTGTTTATTATTATTGTTATGTGTCCATGCCCATGAAACATGGGGGTTGCTTGTTTATTTTTTTGTTTCATGTCCATGAATGTGTACTTACTTATCTATATTTATCTTGAGACGAGATCTGTTTGAATCTCGTGTGGGAGGTTAAATATTGTTGGGCCAATCTGTATATTTGAATATAATTTCATTGTATAATCATGGTAGAATTTATGCCTTTTATGTCTGCATCTCTGAATAATCTGTCCAACTTAAGATGCTGGGTTTGCTTGCTAGTGTACTAAATTGTGAATATTTTTCAATATGAAAGCTTTGGACTCTTGAAAGTTTTGCCTGTGTAACTGTGTTAGGTTTTTTATTTGTCAACCATTCACTTCTGGTAGCATGAACTTGTTTGTTGGATTATTTTTAGTATTGAATGCCTGGTGGTATTTTTATATGCAGGAGAGGCACACTCCTTGAAGGTGGAGAAGATCTTATTTCAAGGGAAGTCTGACTACCAGAATGTGATGGTGTTTCAGGTATTTGATGCTTTAGTGATTCGTCCTTCAGTTTCATTTTAAGCTTTCTCTTTAGTTCAGGTGTATGCTGCTCATCTTAATGTATATTTGTAATGTCAAACTAAGTTACTAATCTGTTATGTTCTTGTCTTATAGTCATCAACATATGGAAAGGTTCTTGTTTTGGATGGAGTGATTCAGCTCACAGAGAGAGATGAATGTGCATATCAAGAAATGATTACCCATCTTCCATTGTGCTCAATTCCGAACCCAAAGAAGGTATATTGACTTTGCTTTGGAGGATAATGAAAAGATAATCATGACACCTATACTTTATATGCTTTAATGCTATGTTAGTGGTTTACTACTTTGAGAAGTTATGTTGAGTTTTGCTAATAGCTATTTCATGAAAGTTAATATTCTAGCCATTGGTTTCTAGAGTAATTTGGCAAGAGATTGAATTTTGTTCTTCGTATTCCATTGTTGAATTGTGTGATGGATTGAACTCATGCTCAGTTTGTTTCCCTCTCTCGTTAAAAGGTGGTCCATAGATGTTTAGTTCTCATCTTTATGAATTAAATAATATGTACTACTGGAGGTATATGGTTAAAGGGAAGCTAAACTATAGTTCTTCATGGGGGAGATCAATGGATAACTTATCGTAGATTAGGCCTTTTACTCCAGTGGTTTATGAAGTAGATTGGATACATGCAATAGCTCGTATCTGGTTGTGTTTTTTCTTGTATCTATTACTAAGTTCTCTTCTGTTCATCTTATTCTTCAGGTTTTGGTTATTGGTGGAGGAGATGGTGGAGTGCTACGAGAAGTGTCTCGGCATTCTTCCATTGAGAAGATCGACATATGTGAAATCGATAAGATGGTTGTTGATGTGAGTAATAAAGTTGACCATTTTACTTTTTCTCTTCCATCCTGCCCCTGGTTGTTAGTGTTATGTTTTTTTTTTTGTCTGGAGTCTATAATTGAGCACAAATCTTGGGGAGTAACACTGAAGGGAAATTAGTTTCTGATGTAACAATGACTTTTTTTACATTAGCTTTAACTTTTCTAGCTACTCACAAATCAATGCTATACTAATATATGCATGTTCTCATTTTTTAGGTTTCTAAACAATTTTTTCCCAAGGTAGCAGTTGGTTATGAGGATCCCCGTGTGACACTGCATATTGGTGATGGTATGATCAGCCAGTTCATCATCTTCTTCTTTTCCTTTTCCCTTTCTTGTATATTCATTGGTTGGTGGCTCTTTTAATTTCTGCAGGGGTTGCATTTTTGAAGGCTGTCCCTGAAGGAACTTATGATGCAGTTATAGTGGATTCTTCTGACCCTATTGGTAATGATCTCCCTGCAATTTTTTATTTCATTGTGTCAACCTCAATTGGAGAATCATCTGATAAAGTTTCCTCTTCCTTGTGTTTCAATGTTTCCCAGGTCCTGCCCAAGAACTATTTGAAAAACCCTTTTTTCAGTCAGTTTCAAAGGCTCTTCGCCCAGGAGGAGTTGTGTGCACTCAAGCTGAGAGTATATGGCTTCACATGCACATCATTGAGGATATTGTGTCCAACTGTCGTCAGATTTTTAAGGGCTCTGTCAATTACGCTTGGACTACTGTTCCAACATATCCAAGGCATGCAATTTTCTGAACTTTCTAAATTCTCTTTCCCTTCTGTCTCATTCTCTATTTTGCACTTGTGCCCACAAACACACCCATGCATATAGTTCGTTATGTTGTGCTTTGTATTCTTGTTTCAGTGATTACAATTCATTTTACTGATAAAACTGTTTTAAATTTTTGTATTATGTTTCAGTGGTGTGATTGGTTTCATGCTTTGTTCCACCGAGGGGCCATCTGTTGATTTCAAGCATCCAGTGAATGCTATAGATGGAGATGATAGCCACGGACCCTTGAAATTTTACAACAAAGAGGTACAACACTTGAGCATTTCATTCTCGTCTCATCCTATCCATATCAGCCATTCACTTCGAGTTACAATGAATGTGATTGTGTAGCCCTTTTGCATTTTTCTTATTTATGTTACTTCTCTCCTGTTTCCAGATTCACACAGCAGCTTTCTGTTTGCCGTCATTCGCAAAGAAGGTCATTGATGCTAAATCGAAGTGAAGAAACTTACAAGAGCTCCGAAGCTTATATTGCCATTTTAGCTGTTGTAGAGTTTCCGGCCTGATCCTCAATGAAATGATCCATTTAGTAATAAACCATGTGGAATAAGTTGAGGTTTGAGTTGATATTTTGAAGATGTTTTAGTTGAGTAGCAGGCTTTCATTTTCATTTATTATCGTTAGTGCTTTATCAAATATCCTTGTGACAGAAGCTTCAATGCAATTTCAGTAAGCAATTAGAAGTGTTATTCTTGCAAATTACTTCTTGTTTTCATCTTCTCTGTTTGCATCACTAGAAAAAGATGCATTTGTGTTTCTGATTGCTATCTGTTCTTGAAAATGTACTGTGTTGTGCCACAAAATAATAAAAATGAATCTCTTAAAATGGATGATTTTTTTTTGGTAAATATTTTGTGACACCCTCATAACTTATGTATTGTTGATATTAAGTTAGAGTTCGTTTAAGAAATTTTAATTGAATTCTAAGGAATTGAGGATATGCTGGGTATTTAAATTTGTAATTAACCAAAATTTTGTTCCATAGAGATTTTTTTTCTTCAGAAAAAAGGAAAAGAAAAATCTGTTTTAGGTCTTTGTCATGCCATGCAGACAAACGGTACGTTAAGTGAAGCAGAAGGCAATACATGATAGTTGATTGCCAATTTGCCAGTAGTAACTTGCCACATATTTATTTGTTTCTGTCATGCTATATCTTCCTTTAATTTATAATGACCAAGAAACAATAATGCAACTTTTTTAATTTTATTATCTTTTTCAACTTCAATTTTTGTCTTTTTTCATTATTGTTGTTGTCCTAATCTACTCTCCCATTCCAGCTCCCATGTGTTATCTACAACAGCTTCTGTTACAACAAAGAACATGTTTTTCACTGAAAGCAACACCTTCCCATAGGCCTTAACATTGTTTATACTCAGAATTTCAGGTTCTTGGAGGTGAGTTTAGAAGGGTTTGGTGCTAAAAAAATGGAGGATGAGGACGGGATTGAAGAGGGCAGTGGCAGATTGGGATCAGAAAGATGTGGGAGTGAGAGCAACAGGTGGGTTGATGGTAGTGAAGTGGACTCAGAGACACCTCCATGGACTCTGTTGGACGAGAATGTTGGACCCGGAGAAGGTTACAGTTCGATGAGGCGTAGGCTTGTGAAAAAGCCAAAGAGGGTTGATTCTTTTGATGTGGAGGCCATGGCTATTTCTGTTGCTCATGGTCACCATTCCAAGGTAATGTTAATGGTTAGTTGGTTACTAATTGACGTTGCTTCTCTTAAAGTTTGAGTCTTTTTGGGATTTTTAAGGAAACCCATCTGCCATTTCTTGGGTTTATGTGGTTTTATGATATTCCATTGATGTCACTTGTAAGTTTCTTAGATTTTGTAGAATTGGGAATGAGATATGATTTGGGAATTTTGGAATTTTGAAGTATAGGCCTATTTGCTTGGTAGTCTCTGAAACAGTTTATGTATGAGTTAATATACTATCACTTACTTGCTAAAGTTTATATACTTCAATAAATTCAGGAAGTATCTATTTGGCACACTCTTGCTTTAGCTTTTCAAACACTTGGTGTGGTTTATGGTGACATGGGAACAAGCCCCTTATATGTCTTTGCTGATGTGTTCGGCAAGGTGCACATTGAATCAGAGGTTGATATCTTGGGTGCTTTATCATTAGTGATGTACACAATTGCTCTTATTCCTCTAGCAAAATATGTTTTTGTTGTGCTCAAAGCCAATGACAATGGAGAAGGCAAGTGTAAACTGTGAAGTTTCTAATGGCTCTTTTTCCTTTCTATCTGATTAACATGGAATTCATAACAGATCTTTAATGTATATACTACAGGAGGAACATTTGCACTGTACTCACTGATTTGCAGATATGCTAAGGTTAATCTGCTGCCTAATCGTCAGCCAGCTGACGAACAGATCTCGAGTTTCAGGCTCAAACTGCCTACTCCAGAGATGGAAAGGGCTATATACATAAAGGAGACTTTGGAAAGAAGATCATCCTTGAAAACTCTTCTCTTGCTCTTGGTTCTGATGGGCACTTCCATGATTATTGGAGATGGAATTCTAACTCCGGCGATATCAGGTTGATTAAGATACATATCTTGCAGCTAAATGTTTGATGCACAAAAGTAAATACTACTAGTATTTTGATGCATATGCTGTTTTGCTGTTGCAGTGATGTCTGCTGTTAGTGGTCTTGAAGGACAAGTACCAGGAATCAGCACAAGTGAGTCTCTCTCTCTTTCTTTCCTGAAAGTATATACACATTGCTCGTTTGGTTCTTATGATTGTGCTATACTTCTATGATATTCAAAATGGTTTGATGTACAGATACTGTGGTTTTGATTTCAATTACAATCCTTGTGGGGATATTCAGCATACAGCGATTTGGGACTACTAAAGTGGGTTTCATGTTTGCTCCTTTACTTGCCTTGTGGTTCTTTTCCCTCGGATCCATTGGAATTTATAACCTAGTTACTCATGATATCACTGTCCTAAGAGCAATCAATCCATCTTATATCTATTTCTTCTTCAAGAAGAATAGTGTAAATGCATGGTCTGCTCTTGGTGGTTGTGTTCTGTGCATCACAGGTACACTATTTCTTGATAATACCGTACTCTAAGGATCATATATAGCTTCTTGATATCTGTCAAAACAAGAAACATACTTGTATTTCTTAGCTGCTTTATTATGTCATTTGAAGGAGCTGAAGCTATGTTTGCTGATCTTGGGCATTTCTCTGTGCGAGCCATACAAGTTAGTTTCCATGTTCCTTCACCTTCATTTTCTTCGTTCGGTAAATACTAAATAGCTCTCACCTTATATTCTCTGTTTCCACAGATTGCCTTCACTTGTGTTGTGTTCCCTTGTCTTCTCTTAGCTTACATGGGCCAAGCTGCATATCTAATGAAACACCCTCACTCGGCGAGTAGAATATTTTATGATTCAGTACCAGGTGAGAAACTTGCAAACACAACACTACATTACACTCATTAGTACAAAAGATGATCCATTTTCTCACACTTCCATTTCATGTTTCTTGAGCAAATAGAGAGTCTTTTCTGGCCAGTCTTTGTGATAGCCACTCTCGCTGCAATGATTGCAAGCCAAGCTATGATCTCTGCTACATTTTCTTGCGTCAAGCAATCTATGGCTCTTGGATGCTTCCCAAGGCTGAAAATAATCCACACCTCAAGGAAGCTGATGGGCCAAATCTACATCCCTGTAATCAACTGGTTCTTGATGATCATGTGCATATGCGTAGTCTCAATCTTTCGAAGCACCACAGATATCGCCAATGCCTATGGTAATACATATCAGTCACTCTTCATTTTGCATATTCTACTACTAACAAATTGTAATTAACAAACACAGGCATAGCTGAAGTTGGTGTCATGATAGTGAGCACCACATTGGTGACAATTGTAATGCTGCTAATTTGGCAAACCAATCTGTTCCTAGCTTTGTGCTTCCCATTAGTATTCGGATCCATCGAGCTCCTCTACTTATCTGCTGTTCTTTCCAAAATCAGAGAAGGCGGGTGGCTTCCCCTCGCCTTTGCTTCTTGCTTCCTCTGTGTGATGTACATATGGAACTATGGGAGTGTCTTGAAGTACCAAAGTGAAGTGAGAGGGAAGATATCCATGGATTTGATGCATGATCTTGGATGCACCCTCGGGACAGTGCGGGTTCCAGGGATTGGATTGCTCTACAACGAGCTTGTCCAAGGCATTCCCTCGATTTTCGGGCAGTTCCTACTCAGCCTCCCAGCAATTCACTCTACTATAGTTTTTGTCTGCATAAAGTATGTGCCGGTTCCTGTTGTCCCTCAAGAGGAAAGGTTCTTGTTCAGGAGAGTTTGCCCCAAAGACTACCATATGTTTCGCTGTGTCGCCAGGTACGGCTACAAGGACATCAGGAAAGAAGATCACCACGCCTTCGAGCAGCTTCTCGGGGAGAGCCTCGAGAAGTACCTGCGAAAAGAAGCTCTAGAATTGTCCCTCGAAACGAACATCCACGAGCTTGAGTATGACAGTACTAATTCAGTAAGATCAGGAGGTTCTGGTCCTTCTGGGACAGTGGATGATGATGGTGATCTCACTGTTCCATTGATGCAGAATCAAAGATCAGACGACGCAGGAGCTTCGAGCTCTGCATTACCATCAAGTGTCATGTTATCAGATGAAGACCCAAGTCTAGAGTATGAGCTTGCAGCTCTGAGAGGAGCTATGGACTCAGGATTCACATATCTGCTGGCACATGGAGATGTGAGAGCCAAGAAAAACTCATTTTTTCTCAAGAAACTGGTGATCAATTACTTCTATGCATTCATGAGGAGCAACTGCAGAGCTGGTGCTGCAAATATGAGTGTGCCTCACATGAACATTATACAAGTTGGAATGACATATATGGTATGAAGTATGAACTGAACATTACTATTTGTATTGATGAAACTTGAAAGTGATCAATAAATTTTCTTGAAATTCAGGCAAGAGCAATCCAATGGGCCTGAGCACAAACTTATAAATGGGCTTGCTATGTCTTTTTGGCCCATTTCACTGTGTTTTAACATTGAAAAAACATGTCAGAAGAAGATGGCAATTTTTAGGTACTTACTATATTGATTGTGACATAAGCTTGAACATATGGTCTGTCTTGAGGCAGGTCAGAGAAAGGCCCACAATTTAAGTTGACCAGCCTACTCCGTTGTAACATAACACAAAATTAATTGTGTTAAACAATTCAACACATTTACTAATCTTGTCGTGTTCGTGTTTAACATTCAAAATACGTACACGTGATTAATAAGAAGCATTGTGACACGCCTAAAACTGGATTTTATCGTCCCGAACGTGTTTGATAGTAACGCGCCAAACATATTTGTTCTATCATGCAAATTATATTGGATCGTGTCAACACGAGACGTTTAATATTGTATTAAATGCAGTGTTAAATACGTCGTGTTTAATATTTATAAATGTGTTGTTTGTGTTCAACAATTCAACTCGATTACTAAACGTGTCATGTTCACATTGTACTCACGACGTGTACTCACGACGTGTACTCACGAATTGACTGCTTTGGTTGCTTCTACTACCAACCATGCACAAGCAAAAGCAATTAAAGCATATACCTTGTGGATCCATTGCCAGATGGACGAGCCCGAGCCCGAGCCCACACCCACACGAACTAACATATGACATTGATGTCCACAAATCACAATTCTTGATCAAGAAATCATTAACTGTTAATTTCATTGAAAAAGTTTGATTAGTAGCTAGAGCTTGATTTGAAAGGTGGTCGGCAACTAAATATGCAAGATGGGTTAATTAATAAAATTGTTGTAGATGGGTCTTGATTGTTTGATTAGTAGCATGATTTATGTGGTTGTTGCCGAAAGGGAGAAAATAATTTGAAGATTTGCTAGCCCAACAGACAAGAAAATAATCTCATGAAAATAAAGTCTGTCTCTTTAAACCCCAATTAGATACACATACATTTTATATGTACCGTGCTTTTGTTACATTACATGTTTATAAATGTATCATGTTTATATATAAAAGTTAATAATTATTTACTCTAATCGATGATAATATATATAACACATGATCAACATTTAATATAATACACACAATAAGACACGCACAAATTATCAGTTTTAACTTTTAGTGCAACAAAAGTTGAACTTGAAAAAATTTAGATGAGTGTATTTGATCATAATTCAATGTATTATTAGGCAACAACACAATTTTAGGTAATTGATTACATAAATTTGTTTGGTACGAGAAGAAAATGAAAGAATAGAGAAACTTTGAGTCCTCCACCAACCCAAGTGGTGTCTATTTCATGAGCAAAGACTCATGCACTCCTTCTTTAAAGATCGAGACCGACGGTTACGTACTTTAATTTGAATAATTGGGACTTTATGTTTTCTTTTTATCCTTCAAGATATACATTTTATTATTTTGTCGTATTGAAACTAATATTCGACTTCAACTATTCAACTTTTCGTGCACATGACCATTTATTCGCGCGCATTGAGAATGGGCAGCATTCATGGATTTGAGGGTAGTGGAAGCTTGGGCACTACGAGAGCTCCGCTTTGGGAAAGGGATAAGGAGTGGGCTCATATTGAGATAGAGTCGGATGTCTTGTTCGTTATTATAACTCTTCGGTCAAGAGGATTAGGAAGAGCGGAATAGCTTTCGAATGAATATTGTTTAGTGTCTTCTACTCAAGTATTCACTTCTTACTTAGTTTCGGTTCTGCAGAGTACTAAAGAGACTTAAAGTAACTTGTAACTCGAATATTAACGTCATTTTTTTTCAGTATAATCTCGCACTCGTTTTTGGAATAGGACCGTAGGATAGTATTAATGTAAACTTTACAAATTTTCCTAGACGAGATTGATGTTTTATGTTCCTCGTTTTGCAAATCATGTGGCTTATGAATTAGTTGGACAACCTAATTCTATGTGTGGGTCGAGGCTTTGGGAAGAGGAGCCTCCAATTTGTATGCTCCAGGTTCCTATGTTAAACAATATTTTTATGATAATAAATGTCTTAAAGCCTACATTTTACAGTCTATAAATATACCGATAAATATTGTATGCAACCGACGTGAACGCAAAATAACGCGTACCTAAAGTTAAGCTTCATGAAATTTATGATAGAGATTGAAACTAATAACGTCGGCTATATGGATAGTAGATGATTAAAATTAGAAGTACTACGATCACATCATATAAATATTCATTGGGTCCATATTTTTAACATTATATTAAGAGAAAACCTATCTCCAAATTGACCATTCTTAAACCCATTTTCAGTGTCATCTTTTTTCAAAACTATCCATTAATTGAACCTAAAACAAGAAAGTGAAAGGTTCGTCACAAATCTCTTCAAAACCTTACATCTTATTTCGTTTTCTTCTGATTATTGAACTGTTTTCACAAACTCCAACACTAAAACCACGTTTTAAGTAAATAAAGATGATGAATTTAGACTTAACACGTTACAGTACTCTTGCATTATTGGCTCAACGTATCTACATAAAAATACAATATAGCTGCCTAGTTTGTCTGAATTGACATGTTCATGAGATCGATTAGTCATGGCTGCTATAGCTAGCTAGGGTTCAACTTCAACACACGTGCGGCCAAGAACTCAATTATAGGAGAATGAGGAAAAAAGTTTTAAATTTATTGGACATATTGAAAGAAAAATCAACATTTTAGTGGAGTAGATTTTAACATATGGTAAAAAATTTAAAAATAAAATTCAATGGAGACATTTGTCACACCTCTCTTCCTACATACCCGTCTCTGATTGTGGTAAGCAGTTGTCTATGTCACATTTTAAAAACACTATATAATATTTGTCGTTACGTTGACGGTGATAACGATCCGTCACGACACATTTACATGACAATGGTATTGCAATATGAACCAAACATTGTAGTTGTTACTTGTTATTGATCTCCTTTATTTTTGGAGATATCATTTAGGTTTGTCATTTAAATTTCCTCTTATTTAGGAGACAAATCACAAATCTTTATGAATTCATACCTCATCAAGACATGAATACAATGTATACAATCTTTCTTATCATTTTGTTTTCTGATGTGTTAGAAACATGCTCTTTTAATACAACAAAAATCAAAATAAACGAAGCCCTTAAAGCGCTCCCCGTTGTAGGCGTGACAGGGTAAATGAGATTGGTTTTGCGGGTTTGAGTCGAGGATTCAACTCGTGGACAGTTGAATTTTAATAATTACGTACAGTTGCAACGAAATTGTTCTAAATTTATTTCCGGTAGAGCGAGAGCAACAATAACATGTTACAATAGTCACTTGATTAAATCAAATCTCTAATATTTTATTTTTGCATGACGACAACAAGCATGCTTCGTCCACAAAATATATTAAATTTTGATCCAATGGTTGGAAACACGTCTTCTTCAAGTAGATGATCATGCATGACGCCCTAATAAGCTTAGGGTTTATTACAAACACAACCACTGCCACTACCACCATCACCTTGGTGGTCCATGAACCACCACGTTCTTGCATAGTTTAGAGGTTTTAATTAAATTAATTAAGATCAAAGTATTAGTTAATTTAGATAGATATTGCTTCCAAACCTAATAATTCCATCGATAATGCTTGTTTAATTGTTGTGGGTTTGCGCATGCACAACTTTTAATTAAGTTTTTTATTGCTATTTTTTGTGCTCTTTAGAATTAATTATATCTATAAGATGCTATACCGAACTCTTGATGAGAGCTGAGGAGGATGCAAAACAAATTCTAATTTTAACTTGTTCTTGAATAGTTTGTTGATTTTGATTGATTTGATCTATTTATTTTTAATTAATTAATATTCACTACAATGAAGCATTAAATTAAAGCAATCCAAATTAAATTCCATGTCCCTACAATGAATGATGACAAATTTGTACAAAATCTTTAAATTAATTCTTTAAAATATCTTAATTTTTATAAGATACTTAAATTATTTTATAAACTTTCCTCTCAAATCATTTTTATCAAATTAGTACACTCTCTTTTTAAAGCTAATTGCCGAAAGTAGTTGAAATAGTGAATAATGAATATTAATTTTGAATAGGTAAGTTGACATTTCAGATTGAAAAATAAAAAGTAATTGGCGTTTTGATAATAAGTTTTTCTTCTTCTTATTTCTATGAAGCTAATAATGAGAAACACATTAATCAACTTAATACAAAAAAAAAGTCTTTGTTTTGTCAAAAAAAAAAAGTTGATTAAAAGCACTTCATATTTTTCCAATTCCAATATTTGGACTGACTTTTCTTTCTATAGTTTCATATTTCTTTTCAAATTTGTAAAATCCAAGATGCAAAAGTGGTGCACATTTCATTTACATGCATGAAGCAACCTGATACACACGTGCATGTGACAAAAGCAGTTTAAAGCAATAGAACTATAAGTAAGTCTAATTTTTAATAAATATTAGATTGAGCATAAGATTAACTTTTTTTTTATTTTAAATTTTATGATATTTTTCTTGCATTCGCTCTTTTATAATAACTAAAAATTTCATAGATTAAGAGCAAAGTTCACTCGCCTCTAGTTGTCTTTCACGCACATGCATTCCCGTAATGTGTGAGGTTCAAAGTTTTGGCGTCTCTAGTATCTTGTATTGATAGTTACTTTAACATTAGTTTCTCTTTTAATGTTTGTCTATCTCGTGCTTGGGATGAGAAATCTAGTTACCCATTCTTTTGTACTTTTATTTTAATCTTCGGGTTTGATGAATAAAATGTACCGCTTGCTTATAAAAAAAAATAGTCTGGATTTATCTCGTAAAGGTGTGAATTTATTGGCATTTTATAAACCGCTTTGCATATAATAACCTCTTCTCTTCATCCCGTCCCAACCCATCACAAATTATTATAAAAAAAGTCTTAGAAATGGATTAAATAACCAATCAACCAAAACCATGACCTTCTGATAAGATCCATAGACTGAGAATTGAAATGGGGAATAAAAGTAAATAAAAAATATTGTAAACAGTTCAGGTAAAAGCTTGATCTTTTGGAAAAAAAAAAATTGATATTTCAAGAATTCTGATGAAAATAAAATTTTATATAACCCAACAATATCATCTCCAACATTGATTTTTTTTTTCCAACATTGAATTTAGCAGCTGTAAGTAGTTATTGATAGAAAAATCTCAATATATTATCTACTTCTCTGACATCTCATCTTCACTTTTCCTGAAGAGAAACATCATTCAATCATCAGAAATTCTTACCCAGGAGCATAAGAACAATATTATCAGCAAATGCAACAATACCATACGCTTTGTGCATGGTTCATGTGATACACAGATAAAAATCATAACTAACCAAGAACATGATGGCAGTTGTATGTTGAAACAGATTTCTTTGGCTCTCCTTTGAGAGCTTGCTAAATATGCATGAATATTAAGAGTATCAGCAACATTGAAACTATGTTCCTAAAATCGAACATGCAGACAAACCTACCATTCTAATTGAAAAGAACTTCTACTTCAACTACACGAGGAAAACTGATTATACACACATTAAAATTTAATGAATGTCACATCCTAAACAACCCATTAACCATGCCACTATCATTATTAGGTACAACGTGATTTCACTACATTCCAGCCCGTCTTGAAAACGTAGAGTTGAAATGCCTAATATAAAGACCAACACAAATTGCAACACAAAAATCCATCGGTGACTTCTGTTCTTCATAGGGCTTCAAGGAAAAAAAACTCGTGCTCCATGTTCTCCTTTTCTAAATTCTCAGAGGAAGACATGCGGAAGAAAAGAGTTCTGCTTTATTTATGTGTATATATATATATATAGATGATAAAAGGGTTAACTAGTTTTGAATCCTTTGGACTCATAATCTTTTTGGTTTTAATCCATGATCTTAAAACCATATGAAGTTTTAAATTTTTTAATTTTCACCCTGTTAACCTGCTACAATAGGTTAACCACCACCTCAGCCCACCCATCCAAATAAGCTACCACGTCAGCTAAAAGTGCCATGTCACCCAGAGAGTTTGTCGTTGGCTCCACGATGTGCTCTGTTTCGACTCTGTTCTCAATCCTCCCAGAAATCGACCCGTTGTTTCTTGATTTTTTGGGTGTGGGTTTGAGCTTGTTTCTTGGCTTTTTGAAATGTTTTCGTGGCTACCCAGATGTCTGAGAGTTGGGATGATGGTAAGTTTTGGCTTCGCCGAAGTTTTTCACTGAGGACGATGTGGTGGCCGAGAGTGGTGGTGCTGGTCCGAAGAAGAATGGAGATGGGTTCAGATTTGAAGCTGATTCTGGTGCTAACAAAAGCACACCACAACCATTAACATTAAATATTAGTAATTCTAATGCACTAGATGTACCAAAGAATGTTTGTGGGCTACATAAAAAATTAATTAATGACAATCAAAAATTGCCGCAAACAAAAATATGGAACTAAATTAATGAGATTAGAAAGCCACAAATCAAACCACAAACACAAATTCTCAACAATGTTAAAAACATAGAGCATCAATGGAAAAAAATGGAATAACCTGAACAATTTGCAGTAACTACAGAAACAATCGATCCAGAACCGTCTATCTCCAAAGACAAATGGCTGCAAATTCAAGAAAATATATTTAAAAAGAAATACAATTTGCCAAAATTCTTAATAAACAAATAAAAGTCAATCTCATGCAGTGAATAAACAAATAAGAGTTATGATTTGGTTCTGTGTGTTGCTCTGTTTCTAATTTTTTTGCTTTGTTTTGTGATTTTTTACAGGTTCAGTTTCTCTCTCTGGCTCGCCTCAATCGACTCTCTGCTCCGTAGGGAGTGGCTGCATGTGCCAGCAAGGTGATAGTTGGATTTTATATCTAACTATTGGAGTCTCTAAAGCCCTTGTTTCACCATAATTTT
>JAYMSZ010001176.1:0-15292 GCA_036897665.1 Pelargonium citronellum | reverse complement strand
AATCTCGTTGCATCGGATGGGGTGAGATTTTAGATTAAAAGAGGAGAGTTACTCCTATGGTAGCTCAACCGACAAAAAAATAAAAAAATAAAAACTATTTCAAAAAGAAAAAAAAAAGAACAAACCGATAAATTGATTGGGCTTGTTATGGGCCCATGATCTGATATTGTTCGGCCCATGTTCATCTTATCTCACCATGGACCCCACACAGTTACAAAAAATAAATATATAGAGACCCCATAATTCTTAGTATTTGCAATCACCCCCTGGCCGGAAACATCTCTCTCTGTCAACGTCAACACGAATCAAATATCGAAAAATAGTTGTGAGCAGCAACAACTCTCAGCATCTGCAGAAGAACAGAACCAAGGAACAATCAGTTTCTTCGGAAAAAATTAATTAAAAATGGACGACTACACCAGAGAAATGATGGACCTCAAAACCCTCGTCACGCGAACCCTAGAGAAGAAAGGGGTTCTCGCTAAGATCCGGGTACAATTCCATTGTCTCCATCTTTTCCCCTCATTTTCTCGTTTCATTTCAACTGGGTATTCGAAAATATGCTGATTTAGGTTTAAAAAAAGTCTTTTTTTTAAAAAAAAAAAAAATGGTTCTGGGCCTTCTGGTTTGCTCATATGCTTCGTATCAGTGCAATCAATTATGGGTTGTTTGAATTTTGGGAGGCATTTTAGGGGTGTGTGTAGTTTGAGATACTGTGGATTGGTCGATCTGAGGCCACTTGGGTAGCATTTTTTTGGATGCATTGTTGTGTGTTCATTATTTGGATTTTTTAATGGTGTTTTGTTCTTGGGGTTGGGTGAGAAATGAGCTTGCTTTGGCGTTATTGTAGGATCTTATATCTAGCACGTCCTTAAAAATGAAGGCAATGAGAGAAGGCGAGAACAATCCTAATTAAGTCATGTGGGTTAACTAGGTGGAGTTGGTATCTATCTACTTTTTGGGTAAATTATATATGGTTTGTGCTGTTTTCTGTGGGCTTATTGATTGATTGGTTTTGTTTGGTTTCTTGCTAGGCTGAGCTGAGAGCAAGTGTGTTTGAGGCTATTGAAGAGGAGGATCGGGTAGTTGAAAAGGACGAAGGTTTGCCTCCTGCGCTACTGGGAAGTTGCAATGATCGTGCAAAACAACTTCATGCCTCTCCTAAAGGTTCATTTTTTCTGTTAGCCTTCAATGTTAACACAATAAGCATAGTGGTTAATGGGTCATTGTCATTGTGAACGTAGTTAGACGTTAGTGATTAGCTACTGCTCGGTGTTTCTTGCATTGATTCAGCATATGGGTATTTTAATTGTTACGAACCTTGTTGGTACAGTCACATGATTTGAAAATTTTCAAATGTAAATCACCTCATGTATAGTAGTCATCCCTTCCAATTTTTTCTTATCCCTCTTCCATGAGAATTCGTGTATGATCATGTGCCTTTTGAAGAGGCTTACATTTTATGTGTGCCTGCTGTTCCGCCATTTACTTATGTTTATATTTACTTTGTTGTTCTGAATGCAGGAAGGCTGTTAACGGCACTAGTATGTGAATACTTAGACTGGGCACAACTTAATCACACCCTAAAAGTTTATCAGCCTGAGTGCAATTTGGTAATTGAGTAAATTTCTTTTATCTGACATATTACTGATTCTGTAAACTAATACATTAGATACATTGTTTCATCTATGAAGTTTTGATTTCTTTTAAATATTTTCAAACTGCAGCAAAAAGATTCCTGGAAAGCTGAGCTGAAGGAATTTAGCAACAAGAGTGGATATGATCTAAACAGAAATGGAGATCACTGTCCTCTGCTATTGGATGTTCTGGAAGGATTTTTAAATTTTGAGGTTTGTTTGAACTAGCATGTGGTTTTGTAATCTTGAATGGTAGTGGTATTTACATACTTCATGGCTAATTTGCCTACTGTTCATCAATGCTATTTAGACTAAATGAAAGTGATAGGGCTTGTCTCTCTATTATCATATTGCCGGGGCAGCCAGGCGGAATAGTTGGAAACAATTAAAAAAAAAACTAACCTTTTTTATGGTCTCCGGAATTTGATTAGATGGTTATATATTAGGACTGGGATTGTAAGGTACTCTATATATACAGGATACAAAATCAGCATCAGAAACATGTGAGCTTCAGTGTGTAATTTGATTGTATAGCATTTGTTCCAATCTTGTGAAATGGTTGTACTTTCCAGGGCATTTAAGAGTATAGCCAAGAAAAGATGTGGAAGAGGTAACACATTTAGTACCAAAATGAGTAGTTGTTTAAGAAGGGATATTACCTGCAATATATTATTCTGGAAGGAGTGATTCGATTCAAGTTGATGGTTCTATAGGTACAACGGCCATTTTGGATTAGAGATATGAGTGGTAAGATAAAGGATATTTATGGCTTTCATTCAGCATGTCGTAAAAGAAGCACTAGTATGCATTTTAAGTAGTTATGGTACTGTTATTGCGCGAGAATTCTTCTGGGTCTCCTTTGGTCTGACGTCCTCAGTAGACCTGCACAAATGATCACCAAAGAATGGGGGTCCCTGGGCCACCTCCGACGATTAAGTTAGATGACTGATTAGAGAAGGAGAGAGACTTTAAAAGAAGTAAAAAGATGTTACCGTATGGTGAATAGCAATGGGGTATCTATAGTTTTCCAAAAGGGGGAGAAATGCATGATTTATGGGGGCTTTGTTGGGGTTCAATCGGCCACGTACTCCTCCCGACCAGAGAGGTTTGGTTTTAGGGAAGAGAGTTCCTACTCAGCCATGTCATGTACAAGGACTCATGTCGTTTTGTGAAAAATAATTATCTTATAGTTTCTAATGTGGATGATTATCTCGATTTTGTAAAACCAAAGAAGCATAAGGAAGGATATCGAGCTGTTTGCCTGGTTGATTTAAATATATTTATTGCTGGAAGCAGTACATGCTGATTTTTTCAGACCTCCAATAGTTTTTCTTCAAAGTTCATGCATTCATAAAGTACTCATTAATCAATTTTTGGCAGAATTTATCCCAAAGGAGTAGCGGATCTACTTCAGATCCGCGGAACACTCGCAGATCTTCATCATCTGTTGCTGGGGGCTTACCTCCACTTGGAAGGTGCTGCGCTCTCCCTACTTTTCCATTTTTTACTGTCTCTATGTTGACTAATTAGTTTGAGTTTGTGGCGATGCTAATGGTATTGGTAGGCCGGGTGCTGCTTCTCAGACATCTGGTGAGCGATAAAGTTATCTCTTATATCCCTCATTATCAGCTTGCTTGTTTTTGAGTTGTTATCTGATACATCTTAGTATTCAGATAGAAGAGCGGGGTCCTCCATGTCTGGTTACCGGAAGGAAGAATACAATTGGAGATATGACAGTGATGAGCTCCCAGAGGATGTAGTTCGAGCTTCAGCTGCATTGGAAAACCTTCAGTTGGATAGAAAAGCTCGAAATCTAACTACATCATGGCGGTTAGTTCTGAATTTCTAAAATTTCTTCCAGATTTTGCTCATAAAATTTGGTATATGAAAGATTTACAGTATCTTTTGGGCTGGTAGAAGATTGACTCTTTACTGGCTTTCTTTCAAAATGGTTTATTTAGAATTAGAAATAAGGAGCAATTCACACATCACATTCATTTAGACATTGAATTAGTGAAAGCTTTCAAGCTCAGTTGCTGATGTTGTTGATGCTTTAGGATAAGCGAAATCCGTTTCCTAGAAAGCAGAGAATAGGATTCACTTCCCCGACCATATTTTTCACTTGTTTCTTGGTACCCATACACGCAATTCACATAACACATTCATTTAGAATTCACTGAGAAAGTTATAAAGTAGAGCTAACGTTGAAGCTCATTTGCTGTTGTCGTTGATGCCTAGGATACACTAAAACCAATTTTCTAGAAAGCGGAGAATAGGGTCTCCTCTGCAACCATTTTCTTCACCTGTTTCTTTGTACCCGTATAATACTGTTACGTAACTACTAACTACCAACTTACCCATATTGGCAATTCACTTGCCACATTCATTTAGAACTCATCAAAAATGTCAGATCCAAGTTTTCAAGCTCATTTCCTGTTCCATGTTGTTAAGGCTTCTCTTCCCCGTTTTCTTTTTTACCCTTGTTTCTTGGCACCCATGTAATGCTGTTACCATAACTAGACGTACTCGTGTAAGCAATTCACATATCAGTCATTTATAGGGTACACACGCGGGAGAATCCTGTTTTCGAGAAAGCAGAGAATAGGGTTTTTCACTCCTTTCTTGGCACCTGTGCGATGTTTCGGTTACTGCTGACTACTCATTCAGCTCCTGCTAGTTTTTTCATTGATTCTTACATTAAAAGCTTGTTTGCAGGCATGGAGGGGATGAAACAAGTGACGATGATGGAAGGGCTGATCATATGTAGCTGAATGATGTATAGAATGATCGAGTAGTTTGCTGTGCATCTTGTTTCTCTCCTCGAGGATATGAACTATCGGAGGGGTAGTGATTATGTATAAGATTGTATGTGCTGTGATTTAGTAATTTGTTTGAGCTCTTCTTATTTTCTCTGCCTTGGATTATAATTGCCATTTTCGATTTGGAGACAGTCTGATGATTTACATTTTATAGATGTTTATAGATAGTTTCAAGTTCTGAATGAATGTGAAACCTTGATGGGTTCTGATTTCATTATATGCTGTAGTGTTTTCAATACATACATACATCTTTATTTTCATTTTCATATTCCAAGAAACTACAACACCCAGAAAAGCTCCAATTCTTCAAGGGTGATAGAAAGAAAAATACTTAAATATTCGAATCCGATTTATCTAAAGTAGCAATCAAATATAAATTTATTTATTTATGTATATATCTGTTGTAAAAAAAATACTTTTGACATTAGTAACTGTAATGTCTCTGGAAAACCAATCAAAATCAAACTTGAAAGATAACAATATGTATATATTGACTTGCCAAAGATTTATTTCCAATTTACATCTCATCATATTTACATAGCATTTTACCCTCAAACTTCCTCTACAAAATTCTTACGGCAACAACTTCTCTCAGAATCTGTCACCTTCACCATCATCTACCTTCCCAAAACACAATCGTATTTCTGATTGGTGCAACTTTCAGTTTCACAGCTACTTTCTATTATTTTCTTCCGAGATTCTAATCGGGATCCTTACAAGCAGAAGATTTAAATGAATCTTAACTTGCCTTTTCGTCGATTCTGAAAACCTCCAACACTGTTGCATTGCAAAAGAAACATCTCTGGCAATTCAGGAGGTGTCTGGTGATGCAGCCATAGCAGGACCTGTGGGAGCAAGGTTTAAACTGGGCATCTGCTTCGCTCGCATAGCAGATGCAGCACGTGCTATCTTCGACACCTGTTTCTTCCCTACAGTGTGTCCTCTCGGCTTCTAACTCCATCCTGCTGATCAGGAGGGCTGAAAATTTCTCTAGCTTCCCAAGTTTCGCGAGATTAGCGTCTCCCCGGAAGGATCCAGCCTGTCTCATCACATCGATCAATCAGAGCAAGGCAGGCAATAACGACAGTCAATATAGCATCTCAAATTATGTTTTGACAATAAGCAATGCAAGATCAAGCGAGCGCGCATACAGGAAACTGAGTGTTTAGATGGGATGGAATTCAATGGAGAACACTTTGTTGCATGCATATTCAAATATTTAGATGAAACTCTCTCATAAACATACAGTTACCAAAAGAATCAAATATATGAAAATCTGTATGTATAGTAGATAGAAAGAGAGAATGGTTGATGAGAACTAACCCAGTTGTAATCCAACAGGTACTGGAACCCTATATGAACCGTGTCGGGACAGTCCATGCTCGCGAACGCACTCGCAATATCATCTTGCTCCCTGCATCTTGTCTCCTCACTAGCATCCAACAAATTGAAAATCATACCTACAATGGGTGCTAATATCATGCCCCGGTTTACCTTATCTATATAGTGACCATGTCGTCTAAGGGACCTGCAAAGCAACATGCACGTAATGACATTTCATATGATCCAAAAGTCCTTTTTTACTGAGAGCTGCATCTGACAGTTAACATTATTCATGAAATAATCAAACTTCAAAGCCATCAAGAGATACGATAGGTGAGAGAGCTAAATGAGTTAAAACTCATTAGCACAAAAACTTACACATCAAAAAATTCAGTGTCCACAGCTGAAGTAATATGGTGCAGAATAAACACGATAAGCTCAATCAGCCTTCGCAAATTTGTATTACTTCTTGACAGGAATGCTTGCGGTATCTCAGATGTGCAAAATTCCAAAACCCTCGCAAGATTGCAAGAGAGATCAAATATGACACCACATTTCCTCTGCTGAAACTCTATCTGCAAACGAAAATGATCAAAAATTGCAAAAATAGTCAGAGGGAAAGGGAAGGATTCAAAGATATCAAGGAAAGAGACATCTTCTTATGCTAAAAGAGATGCAATCTGAACTACTATTTAAGTTGTTCACAATATCACTTATTAATACCTGGTATTTTTCTTGCATTTCACGAATTGAAACTGAAAATTCAGTCATTGTCCAGCTAAGAGTGTTAAATAAGCGATTGAGAAAGGCCGAGAACAACTCTTCATCGTTGATGCAAGCTTCCCGTAGCAATCTCTTTATAGATTTAGAAGTAGAGAGGAAAAAATATATTTAGGCTCGGGATAGATAAGATACATGGTCAAACAAAAAGTGTCCCGCGATTTACCTGGAAAACTGAAGATGATGATGACTCTCCATGCTTTGAAGAACCAAAGCCAGAACTCTTGCACAAACGCAGAAGAATATTTGTGACCGGAATCCAGGATCTGTTATCAAAAGCTAACAGCAACGCTTTTGGCATCCTTTGGGTCGCCACTTCATTGCTCTCAAAAACAGCCAAATATTCCTTGTATTGTACCAGAACTGATATGGACTGAAGCAGTAGATCCCTCAAATCTGCACTTGAAATCCTTGGATCGTTGAAGTGGGTAACTACAAAAGTGACCTGAAATAGATCCAACACAGCCCGCCTTAAATTCCTAGGCCAGTGGCGGTAATACATTCCACATTCTGATTGCAGCGTATTTTATGGACATAGGTGTTAAATATATTTATTGACAGACACCATAAGCTTGTCATAATAACACACGGACTAATTTAATAATTCAATTATACAGTTTTTTTTAGTTTGTTTTTTATCAGCAATTCAATTCTACAGTTGTCAAGTATTCTAATACCTCGTTATATAAGACAGTTGTGTTTTTAATTTAATCACTATTGACTCAAATACTTTATATCTCGAATAACCGTTTCACTTCTAAAACATGTAAGAACACAATAGCCACACAGCCTTTATTTCTAAACCAAAACTCAAGGAGATATAACTGTTATAACTATTGTTGACAATTCAATTTGACTAACAAACAGTCTAGCACCTGATAATTAAAAGTTCTAGCAAGATAAAAATTCATTCCTGCAATATGTTAGCGTGTCGCCAACTAAAGACAAAAGGATAAACAAATAATACGATGACATGAGGATCAACAGTCAAACATACAAATGAAGTGAGTCCTTGCTTGATAAATATTGTAGAAGGGACGTATGGAGGATCGCTCTTACGTAACACATGAAAGCAGTCAACCTGTAAATGGTTTAGAAGAAGAGTAATTAGTAAAAGCCTTGGATAAAACTAATAACAAAAGCATGGAACCAAATCAAAGGATTCTATATACAGATTTTTTGAAATAGAAATTACCATAAAACAGAACATGAACATTGCTTGTACCAGAGCTGGCTGAATAGAATTTTTTATTCAAACCTCTATTCAAAAAAAAATTATGCATTGCAAATAACTGGCAGAATATTTTTCTCGAGATTGCTATAGGCATAACTTTTTTTCAAAGATATATAATTAAAAAAAACCATATGCTTATTTGTATTTTTGAATCTGATCCTGATGAAATTCCAAATTTATCCTGTCCATCTGCACTTAATGAACTGCATTAATATTTTTTTATACACAAGTATATGCAACAGCTACAACGCAACAATGGGAAAATAGAATAAAAAGTAGGTATGGACTATGGATAGATATAAATTCTATGAACTATGAAAGTTCATAGTCTGACTAGCTATTTCCGCAGGAAAGAATAAAAATATAATTTTATTTACCAGGGCTTCCAGATAAAACTCAGGAACATAAACGAACAACGAATCCAATTTGCTAAGAACCAGAAGAAATTGAACAATCCACATGCACGTTGCATATATCCCTCTTTGCTTCCATCTTGAAAATAGAGATATGCGATACCTACAAGCCATGACTAAGAAAATTTAATCTATCATTCCACAGAATCAAGTTTATTCTCATTGTGAGAAGCATTTCCCCAGACTACCAGCTATTTTAGAAACCAAACTACCAGATTGACGAAGTGAAGGAGCCAGATAATATGCTCCACAGTCACGTGGAAATAAACTTTTAAGAGAAGTCTTTATGATAATAGATTAGTAATAATTAAAACATTTGGGGTCTTGTGGTCCTCTTACCATGCACAATGTCTCACACTATCAATAACTTCTTCTCGATAGCCATTACGAGCTTCCTTCAAACGCTTTAATTGCTCACCGCTAGCTCCTTCTCTTATTTGTTTATCAGTTTCTTCTAAGAGAGCTATAGATTGTGACTGATGAGACATGTAAAATGATGCCTACAAAAGAGCAGTTTGTTTCAGATATTTGACAGCAATAAAAAAGATAACTCTCATCAACATGTAATATAGGCAGAGGAAGAAGACAGAAACTGAGAACAACAATTATCATTGAAAAGCACGCATACATTCAACTTAAAATCATCACTAATTTCATAATATTGGCATGAAAAAGAACGCACCAAAAACCATTTTTATCCATGAGCACAATAACCCATTGAATGTAGAATATCTTGATCAAAGCTACACATAACTATTGTACTTGGCTAAGGATTATAATTTACATCAATGCAAATTAAACACTTAAAATTCCAGGTGAAACAAGATATAATAAATGATGATTTTTTAACAAATGATATTCCAAAAACTGGGTTCAACTGCTAAATCCTTTGTCAATTCTTCTAAGCTAAAAGTAAATATAATATTTGATAATGTTCAATTTTAATAAAGGGCAAATGTAACTTGTTAGTAGGGTTTGACTTACACCATTATATGTTGCTCATTCACTTTATCATTTATATTTATCTATTGTGAGACTTTATAACCCGCTTCAACACTCCCCCCACGTACAAGCCTCGCATTCTCTTCTTTATCGTGGGCTCGACATGTGCATAATTGAGTACCTTTAAAATCGGCACTTCCATTCACATGAAGTTATTTTCCTTCTACATGTGAGCCATTGCAGGCATGTCTTTCTGCAAATATAATGGAGACCACAAGGCAGAAGCAACATAAACGGATCACTTTCAAGCCAAGGCCAGATAAAAATCTGCTTTGTTGCCATGTTAAATTTTAATAATCGGCTACATATAATGATTTGAGCTTCCTATACTTTAATGTCAAACTTGTTAGTAAGGTTTAGCTTCCATCATTATATGTTGCTCGTTGACTGTATATTTATTCAATGTGGGATTTTATCACCAACTTCAACATAGAGGAAGCATATTGCACACCACTGAATTTTAATCAATCTTCTTCCCTACCATCTGTTTACATATTTACTACACTCAACTTTTGAGTTATTCCGAAAGCTACTATGCTTCAGACAATTGCAAGCCATGGCATTATTAGATTGAGAAGTGCTGATAAAAAATAAATGCCTGGCTACAAATAACAATAATCACATTAATGAGAAGAAAGTTTAGCCCATAATCACCTCACCTGCTTAAAATTTGGCGCAAGCCCAATATGATACAGCATAAGCATGGTGTCCAGAAGTTCTTCCTCTCCTAGTAGCGTAGCTGATGACATATTACTCTCCCTTGGTACAACCCTCATTTGCTGCACCTGAAGATAATCAAACTCTGATTGGGGCTGATCACTGGAGCTAGGCTTATCTGCTATCTCATCATTCAAACTTCCTGTACTGCATTCTCTTGCAACCTGAGCGGATCTCTCTGAGATAGGACCACAATGGCCACGAGAGCCTTTGGCCGCATATCTAATTGGATGTTTAGAGATTTTTGAAAAGTCGCTGTCATAATTTGAACAACAACATGGCTTCTGCCTGGTTGAATGAGTTACTCTTGTTTCTTCTCCATCCATACAACCTTCCTCCCATCGAATTACTTCTGCTACCTGGTCATTTACAGGATGAGATTTTGATAGATGACTAAATGATCCTCCAAGCCTAGAAATGTCAGTTCGATGAGGATCATTTTTAAGAAGCAAACCTAAGGGGAAACTTTGTTGGCCGCCTCTATGGAGAAAACCAATATCACAGCTTTTCAACCAGCCACAAGTGTCCCCTACTGACATCCCTTCAGATAAAAAGTGCAGTATAACTGTGTACAATGAAACCAGAACAGAATTGCTTGAAATTCCAGGGGGTGGCACATTACGATCTGCACCTCTGTTTTTTAACAAAAGGTTCTGTAAAAGGGTCCTAAACACAGAACCAGGCAACTGAGGGGATGAAACAGGCGGTATGAACTGTATAACCAAGAGACAGAGCTCTCTATGTTTCTCCTCAATCTGCAAATAAACAGATAATTAATTGTGGTCAAAGAAATAATTAGTATGACATCAACCCATTGCACAATACCAAAATTAAAATGTAAACTTCATCAGATGCCAACTTATTATATCACATAAAGTGCTGCTGCCCATTGACAAATATCAACGCTGAAAAGTTGTCCAATGTATCAAGATATTCTACATAAAGCATTAACATACATCTACAAGTTCAGTTTTTTTAGAATTGTTTAACAGATAAATGTTTTCATCCATCAAGGCAACACCACAAAGTCATGTTAAAGCAGTAGGCCTTCTACCTTTTCTTTCTTACTTCAATGATGGAGAGAGGTGAAATATTAATATCAAGTATGAAGTATGCAGTAATGGAGTGAGATACAAAGAAGGGTGAAGAATAAAGGATAGGGAGAGGAAACAATAACTTGGAAGGCAAAGAAATTGGCAAGCTTATTTAGGTCAAATTGTAACTCCGTACAAATAAACTACATGGTACATAGGTTGGTTATGTAAACCCATCATGCGTCTTTGAGTAACCAATAAGAACTGGATAGATAGAGACAAAATTATAATTAATTATGTACAATACACAACCAATCGCAACATAGCAACAAAACATCTAGTATTAGAGTATTCCTCAAGCTTTGCCATTCCAATTTACAGTCCATGCTCGTACTTGACAAAGCAATTGGACTGGCTGATAGGAAACATATGTATTGCAATTACACCATCTAAAAATAAGAATTGCAACCGTCAAAGCTAGACCAAGAAAAAACCTGCCTTTTCTCAGTACTTAGAAGAAGAAAAAAGTAAAATCATTGATCTTCCCTCTACACTATTAAGTCCTAATGCTGTTTTAGCATGAAACTACACCTTCTATATTCATTTTTTAAGCGATTATCGGGTATCCACTGCCTACTTGCAAATAAAAGACATCACTCCCTTAGCATGAGGAAAGAAATACCAAAATGACTAGTAATCTCTACATAACTAACTAATTAACCAGACTTGCCACTGGCCCAGTGCTACTGTGCTACAGGAATATATCTAAGAGTTACTGAAATACCCCTAATTCTTAAAATGATTATAATTAGAATCAAACAAAACCAGCCACACTTAAGTTTCAGAAAGGTTCTCCGCCCCACCATATTTTCAAATATGGTAGACATAGTTGATACTAATCCCGTACATAAGTTATACAACGTTATTACTATAAAGCTACATGTCCCCAAATATCTTTTCGTATTATCACACATAAATGAAACCACAAAAAAATAAAGTAGAAATATAAGTCTTTCACAATGTAGGCATACCTTACTAACAGATTCAGATAAAGCTGAAATAGTCAAAACCATGCTATGCTCATGGGATACATCCTCGCATGAACCAGGCCACCATATAGAAGGCATTATGCATTGAAGATCCTCCCTATTAGGGCTTTTCCACGAAAGAAAACCTTCAAATAAGAATTGAAAATCCGATGACCTCCACCAGAGCACCATCAATTCTTTCCGTCTCAATATATGACATGCCAATGCAAGATAAGGATATGATCCAGAATATGGGCATTCTGTCAGAATGAATGATGCTGTTTTGCAACCACATGAAAGGGCATCTATGATGTGCTCAAACACCAAACAAGATCCTTGGTATTCTAGGAAAACATCAACAACTCTATCCAAGTTTGAATAATCATGTGGAGCATGTGCACCAAAAACTTCCATCATGAATGACATGAAGGGCCCCCAAGCAACATACTTTATGCTACCAATATCGGCTTCAAGGGCAGAGAATAACTCGTCACAAATTCCATAAGATATAGGATGAAAAAGTTCATCAAGTGGCACAAACCTCCTTAATCTCCTTAATTTCTCAACTGAACAATACTCGACCCTCTCCACAGATTGTATATCCAAAAGCCTTGATAAACACTGCAGCAACTGGGATACAAATAAAGTTATTGATGGAGATGCTTGAAGGGGAAAGTAGCCTTCAATTGGGTATTTAAAGGGGCGACCCCCAAAGTTTATCTCACACCGCTCACCCTGAGAAAGAGAGATTGCAGGATAATATCCAAATCCAGGTCCCATTTTCCGAATCCCACGAAATGCCACCCCAAGAGAACAACCATTTCTATAGAATGATATCTCATCTCGATCCATATCTATACAACATCCAATAATGTCACCAACAACCCATGACTGACCATAAGACTCAGATTTCTTATTCCATTTGCTAACTCTTTTCCCATCAAAGGCATATGAATCATCAGCATCACCTACTCCATTATGATCTGTGAAGGGGCAAGAAAGTGTCGCCCATCCAAGCTGTTGTATGCCTGAAGTGTCTAATCTAACTTCATACATCCATCTCCCTTTCCATACACAAGCATTAGCCCTTGCACTGCTGAACATTGCTAAGCTTTCAACAAGTAATGGTGACCTGCAGATTTTAATATCACCACAAATGCTGAATTCATCAAGAGCAACCTGCCGATCACTACCAACATCAATGATGCAAATTCCATCCCGATCTATAACTGGAGCATTTGAATTCATATGAAATCCACAGAACTCATTCTTTATAATTGAGCGAATCAAGTTTCTGTCAACTGGACCAGTCAATGGATCAATAGATTTGTTAGGGAGATCAAATATGTATTCAAGAGTCCGCTCCACAGACTGGTTGCCAAAATCATCACAACAAGAAACAAGATGGGATTTCGATGAATTATCCTTTTGATCATCGCCATTTAGTATCACAGCTAAACCAGAAGAGAACCCAGCAAGACGCGAGCTGCCTTCTGCCATTTAGGAGAAGGACAACCACTATCTTGACAAACCCACAATCAAGTCTCAAATCAAAAAGTCCCAAGCAAAAATTATTAATTTCAAACGACCATAAGAACTAAGAACCAACCATTTGCAGATCCTGACACACATGAACATAAACATTAAAACTGAAAGGAAAAAACAATCAAATAGGGACATTGAAACTTTAAACTAAATTAAAAGAATTACCTCAAACACCGACCATGCATCAGTCATTCATAAATGTAAAACTTATCATCACTTGCTCTGCATCACAAAACAAAGCAAAAAAGACAGCAGAAAATGCCATGAATCAGCCAACGAAGAAAGGATCCTATCAGTTCCCATATGAGAAAATTGAAGAACTCCACTAAACAAAGATCAATACCAACTCTATATAGCTTAAATGAAGTCCCTTTTTTTCTCTTTCTCCCTCTGACAATAAGAAAAAACATCACAAATTTTCCCAATTTGTTGTATCACCCAATGCATATTCAACTAAATTTTATAAAGGACTAAGGATATTATCCTACGAACTTTATCTTATAATTTTTCTGCTTCATATAAAAGAAAAAAGGGATACATAGTAAGCCTTGACGCTAGGGTAAGGTTGTTAACAAGTTTGAGTCGATAAACAACCACAATGGTCTTACACTCGTGCATCGGGCCACCCTTTTTTACATAAGAGAATGGATAATGGAAGGTTATGCACATAAATGACTCACCAAACCCATGATGCTGAGGTACCTGTGCATTGAGCTACCATCTATTATAAAACAAAATGGACTTTCGGGAAATATATAAACCGAGTCGAGATTTCAACATACTACCTCTGTCGCAAAATGAGTCCATTTTTTCTATTTTGTAAAAGGTAAATACAACTTAATTAGTGTTACACTTTCACTTATATACAAGCGTGCACTTATTCTAACAAATTCAAGTGTCCTAACTCATATAATGGATTTTATCGGTAATGCATGCATAACTAACTTCCTAAAAAAATAAAGTCGCACGCAATTTGGGCATAAACTTTTTAGGGAACACCAACACTCATATTCCAATACAACTATATTAAACCAGATACCTCCATATACCAATTCATGTTCTCAATCAAAACTAGCTGAAACTACAAATAATCATTCAATTACAAAAAAAAAAAACAATAAAACACACATATATATATAATTAACAGTCGAATTCTACATATTTGAAACCCTACAAAGAAAACACATAAAATTGGTTTTTTGGATGAGAACTCCAATCAGTTTATGTATCAAACAAACAAATAATCACAGGAAAACATATATTACGTTAACGCTCGTCTCATTCATTCACGAGAAACAAGGTCGCGTTTGCGAGGAAAAACAGAACACGAAGAGAAATTTCACATAATAAAAGGGCAGAGAGAGACGGACCAAACGGTACCTTGAGCTCAGACACGACGTCGTGCCGTGGAGCTCTCCGACATTCCGGCGATTTCGGAGGCGGCGGCGGCGGAGGAGGAGGAGGGAGAGAAGTTGGGAGCGAGAGAGAGGTCAATTGGGAAAAGATAGAAAGAGAAAAAAGTTTGGATTTTTTCTCTCTCTAACCATTGGGTCACGATTTACATCTTCCTTCAAATCCCGTTTCTACTCCTGCCCCTTTGGCTTATTTACGTTTATATCCCTCACGTGATTTGGTAATGGCATGGTAGCCTCACTTAGAGCTTGTTTGTTAACACTACTTCATGTCGGTAAGTTGGTGATGAAAACTTTAAGGAGCTGAAAGTTGGTGCTCCGTTAAGTCAGTTATGTTTGGTAAATGAC
>JAYMSZ010001175.1:0-15296 GCA_036897665.1 Pelargonium citronellum | reverse complement strand
GAAATATTTTGTATTTACAACTACTAATAAATCTCATTTGCATAAACGAAATCTCTGCCTTTGGCGTCATCCTGTTCCATGCTTAGTAGTAGATAGAAGCCCTCCTTGTATTTATATAAGCGTATTAAAAGGTATCCGACCTAGCTTGAGTACTACTTTTATAGATAAGTAATTTCCTTTTTCCTCTGTATATAAGAACTTCTTAGTCAGTCCTATTTAGATCAGAAAATATCTCCCCGATCGTATATATTCCCAGGGACTGAGACTCTTTCGCAAGTCAAGCTTTCTTGTATTCTTTTATGACTAAATCTCGATTTGGGGTGTAGTTTAATTGGTTAGAGCACTCCCCTGTAAAGGCAGAAGTTATGGGTTCAAGTCCCAGACTATATAGTAGACCCTTCCCAAACTCTCTATCTTATATTCAGTATAAAAAAGACTTCATACAGGTAACACCACAAAAGTGCTACAAAGAGAAATATGAGATGGAAAATATCTCAACAAGCTTGCTCTAACGAATAAAAATGTTCTGGCACCTCTAAAAGGATCCTTTTGGGGGTTAATCCGTCGTATATATACCTAATAAATTACTTATTCTTACCGAATCCGGTTTCTAAATGACAGTATCCTAATATACTAGGCTGTAGTTTCCTAAATCAACAAAAAAGATCAAGGCCCTGGGTGTTCTAATCTTGTACTTATGTTTGTGATTACTATGACAGCATTTAGATTCCTTGATAAGTTAAAAAAAAAAAAGAGGATGCAAATACTTATATACTGATTACGTCGGCTATTATAAGGTCCTTTTTGACTGATTGATTATCTAAAGAGTAAAAGCCTCGAGGTTAGCTATATCCACGAGAATACTTCCTCGCAGCGCTAGAACTTTCTTGATACTTTAAAACCTCTCCTATACGTTTGGACTCTCATTTACCAATAAAACGGGGCTTAGTCTATAGCTTGCAAAAGACTTTAATATGTCTTAGCAAGCTAAGATTAGGACCCTTTTTTTTGCTAAATGATAGGCGAAAGTACATAATAAAAATGGGATATACAAAAAGCATTGAATAGTAAGATGATTTAAGGGGTTATAAAAGCCTCATACTGATGTATCTGTTTCTTTTTTGCTGAGTTTTTATCTATCTGATTGAATTGACTAACTTACGATAGAATATATAATTACCCAGCTATTCCTGTTACTGTGAAACTCACTTTAATCCCCTTTTACTAGAGATTCTTAGAGGGATAAGTCAAATTCTTTTTTATTTACCAATAATAAAAAGAGTAGTGTAGACAAGGCAGGCAAAGTTTTCACTAAAGAACAACCGCGTAGTTGTTTATGTTTTAATAATCTAGGCGAGCTTTCTAATATCCTTGCTTGAGTTCATTCTATTCTAAAATTCACAACAGAAATTAACAAAACAGGTTTAATATTAAGTTATCCCTAAGAATCCAACTTATATAATAAGGAATTTCTAATGAGATACTTTCGGATTCTTTAATTTTAAAAACCGTAACCTAAAAGGGGGAATCTGCTACTCTACTTTTTACTTTTAAGTTTCATTTAAATTCAGTTTATAAGGATTAAACTGTTTTGGATTTTTTCAATAATGAGCTTTGGTTCAAATATAAGACTCCAGACATCTTTTCTCTATATTCTCAGACCCTACTAACTAAGGCTTGTTACGCACCCTAAAATGATGTGGGTTGCACTCATATAAGGAAGGAATCCGCTGAATTAAACCACAAGAGTAAGATATGCAATACAAAGCTGCCCTACAACAAGAGGAAGCGAGCTACTTAAAAAGCTATTTAATGGGTGGTTTTTATAGGTATAAAACCCTATCAGAGTAGGTATAGGGCCCCCTCTATTTTACCAAAGTAAGGAAAAAAACAATTTAGCATTACTTGTAAAGGGGCGCCTATCAATCGTTAATTGATTAATTACGAAATATTAAAAAGTATAACTCATAAAATTCATTATTCTAGAACAAGGATTTTTCATGAAAGAGAGCGTTTTTCTATGAATTTGTGTATATTCAATAGTAAGAAAAAAGCTTTCTTTATAGGTAAAGTAATACTAATTACTCAAGTCAGGTATTTGAAATTGTATAGGAATACGTGTTCGTTAAATGAGACCTACCCTAAGTTAACAGCATTCGAACTCCTGTATACCCGCGAAAAAAGTGCTTTGCCAACTCGAATGAGTCCATTTTTTATCTTAAGACATAGAGTGTTAAACAATTACTCGCCTCTAGTTTAAACCTTACTTAGTAATTTAGGCAAATTACTAATAAAGTAATTCCCTCTGATATTAAACTACCAAATTCTTGACACAGTTAAAAAAATTCTGTTTCAATCGATACTTACTTTCTATTAAAGGGACGAGAATTTACTCTTTAGGTTATTAAAATAATCTTGCGTAACCCTATTGGGGCTCAGGATAAGAAATTCATTTTATCCTGATAACGACACGATTTAAACCCTTGCATGACAATCAAACTAACCTGTGCTCTAACCACGTAGCTATACTCCACAAAATGACACTGAATGCTTATTTGACAAAAGCTTTCTTATTCATATGATCTAAATCTATTTCTATCTAAGTAATTCAAATTAAAAAAAATTATATTATTAACTGACAGTTAGGACTTCTTTGAAATAGAAAGCAATATTAACAATTAATGTGGTATTTAAGTGTATTCTATTAAAGACTTATAAGAAAACGCTTTTGGCAGTCTCTATATTAAAACTCTTACGCATTGCTTGCAGGTATATTCCTTTTGTATATATCCCGTTACGAGATTCTAGATTATTGATATAGCCTTTATATTAGGCTACTTTTTTTACATAAGTAAAAGTCTTATGTCTCATCTAATGCCATTTTAATCGAATAAAAAATAGAAATAATAAAGGGCCGTTATTGTATTGAAGGTTTTTAAAAGTAATTTAATCTAAAAAAGAATCTCGGTTCACAATTTAACAAAAAAAAGTTGTTGTCATATAGTTATTATAACCCTTTGACTAAAGTTCCCTAGGAGGTACGTGCCCTATTAGATATATTATCTAAGTCCTACTGTTTTAAGTCAGAGTTATTCTTTATAGAGCAAATAGAGCAACCCGGTTAAAAAGATCTCTAAAAATTATACTAGGAAGTGCTCGAGCACTCCAGTGGACACTGAAAAACGCCGACATTCGCTAGTCGATAACCTGTTTCAATGAATAGAGTGAACTTTGGCTATAACCATACTTTGTATAATGCCGAAATCGAAGACCTTAAGCACCCTATAATAAGAAAGCTATTAAAAACCGGGGGGCATCTTAGCTATTGAGTTACGGAATTCTGAAAGAATCCTAAATTTACAGTATTTTGCAGCATCAACCGCTTCTCGACTTCTTCCCTATTGAATTGTCTAACGATAAATGTTAAGTAATTCGTATGTAAGCTCACTACACAAAAAGTTTTACTAGAAAGTATAAAGTAAAACTAAAAAGGGGTAAGATAGGCCAGTCGTAAATTCGGGAATCAATAGAATTCTCTCTTTTGCTCAAAATGAACAGGTTTTCTACTGGAGCTTTGCCACTTGAACCTTTGCATGTCGGAAAAACAAGCTCTGATCTAACCACAAGAAAAAGAAGATTTAAGAAAGAGAAAACCCACAATAGAATGCATAGTACTAACTAGACCTTATATACTGCTTTGATATGTTCGGAGGAAATGGGATTTGAACCCATGATACAAGGTTGCCCCCGTATGTTGATTTAGCAAACCAATGCCTTAAAACCACTCAGCCATTCCTCCTCTAGGTATTTCTTCCCATAAATTCTTCTTATTCTTTAACATTACTATCTAAGTGATTTTCTTGAACTTGGCTTAATGTCAGCTTAAAGTTGTGCTATCAAACTTTTGCTATTAGACTCTCAGGGCTTAAAAATGAGTTGAATGAATCTTGATATGCGCTAATATAACAAGGTATGGTATAATAATTAGAAATTGGAACTTTTATTTAAGTGAGTAGTCCCTGGAGTAGTGATCCATTCCATTAATTTAAAGGACTTCCTGGTAAGCAATACCCGTAAAAGAAAAGCAGCATATATTAAGAGAATCCTTATATATCCTTGTAATGAAAAAGACCCAAAAGGGGTTGGATTCCTTGATAGTAAATACACTAAATTCAGTAAAAACAAGATATGGACACGTGTTCCTTGTCAAGTAGTACGACTAAAAGAGTTTCAGTTTCACTCGACGAATAGAAAATTCCTACGTATAATTCTTAATTTGGATTTCAATATCTTTTCGAATATTACACCCTTTAATTTACCATAAGTAATTCTTTCATAATTAGGCGATAACTCTGCTTGACAGAATTTTGTTTGACCTTACTACGATACGAACCAATTGTACCAACATCGCTAAGTTTAGGAACTTCTTTGTGATAAAATATAGGATTAGATAAGAAGACTCTGGAGTAAATGTTTTAGATTAAAGAGCTTGCTGTTAAGTGCTTTTGGAAAGGATAGGAGTTTCTTGTCTCCCAGATATAGTAAATACTTGCTAAAGGAGGTGATCCGCTAAGTATTATAGGGGTCTCTATATTTAGTCAAATGCAGTTTTTAAGTTTAATGCATCAAGACTCTGGAACAGACATAAAACTAAATCCTCGAAGTACTGGGTAATTCTAGGGGGAGCCCTTTTACTTTGTACGTCCTTTTAAAATATTAGAAATTTCTGTTAGAGAACCCTGGTTCTATGTTTTATATTATATATAAGGGCGTGCTTTATCTCCTGATAAAAGAATTTGTACAAGCCTGAACCCTTTCTCAATCTGGTCTATTTAAAATGTAAACAAACAAGGGTTGCAAATATATGTTGTGTATCAGAGGTGTCTTATTCTTTCTAAATTGGAAGTCCTCATAGCGTGATAATATCTCAAAGGATTTCAAGTATATCATTACAGGTATAGGGACGGGTCCTATTATAGTAATACCTTTTATATCCATTTTCCAGTTTTATTGGTAAGTTTCATTATTATTTTCTAAAAAAGCATGTTTGGTATATTTTCAGGGATTCATACGCTTATGAGACTCCCTCAAAGACTTATAGAATTAACTCCCTTACGAGAACAAAGTCTGAATTGAGATACCCTTTTAGAGCAAAAACCATTGATTCAAATTCAGTTAGATAAACGGAATCACTTAATAAATAGAAATAGATTTAGCAAACAAGCTTGCCTGACTTCTTACTGTACCCTTTTCTTTAGAGCTACACTCTCTATCTGTATTTTATTCTGTATCTTATGCCTACTTTTAAGCCTACCTAGGCTCTGTATCTTACTCTTACGCATACCTTTCATCAAACACAAGCGTTTGCCTTACTCTGTATGATAACTTCTTTCTTACTCATATTACCTCTAACTTTCTTGTGGGTCTTCGTAGCTATCCGTCTTTGTATCTTCATACCTACACCCTTTTCCTGAAACAGCCTTACTTGTAAACTTTCTATTTAGTTAAGCTAACCCCTCTATAAGAAAATAGCTGAGGAACACCTTACTTATTTTTAAACTGAAATTCTTAAGACTTAATAGCTAATTCACTTAAAACCCAGAATAAACTATAACATTTTAAGTAAATACAAAGTCTATAAATTAACCCACTCCCTTTTATTATCTGGAAAACCCACCACTAATTATTAAGGCAAACTTGTTTGTGTTAGGAAACTGTTCTTACTTGAATTGTTAGAACCTCCAAAACCCTTTCTTATAGTAAGTCAACTTCCTTATAAATAAGATAAAGGCAAGTTGACTTGGTCTTAATCCTATAAAGATGCTTAACTGGTACTCTTAGCCCTTCCTTCTTACTATAAAGATCTTTGTTTCCTTGTAAATTAGGGACTGGAAACTCATTACTAAAGCTTTCGTTCTTTATACTCTCTCACTTCTTTTACCCGTAATTTGGAACCTAGAAACAAAGGAAGACTTCGTTAACCTTAATAAGACTTTCCAATAAAGACTAAGGAAAAAAGGACTGAGGACTCACCCATCTAACCTAAAGACCTTACCTCCTCTTTAGAGCTAGACCTTAATCTTTCCTATGAGATAGACCTTCCTGTCTTCTGAGTCTGATGAGCTTTACCTATCGTAGCTTTAATGCTACTATGTCAAGACACCTGTACTTCTTATTAGACTCTTCATGATACCTGCAGTCTAATGTTACTCTGTAGCTTATGAACCAAGATAAATCTTGCCTAGGTCCACCACACTTTCTTCTGTCTTTAATCCGAAATTGGAAGCAGGGGAACACAAAAGCAGTATCTCTTACTCAAATGGAATATCCAAGACTTAAAGGCCAAGATTAGTACTAAGCTCTCCTAAGGAACACTTTGACTTACCCGCCCTAAATCAGAGAAGGGGCTCCTAGCTTCGGCCTTTGAAAGTCTTTATCTCTTGTAAAAGTCAAAAACTGAGACTTAAATGTCGGAGAAAACCTCTTACCTAGAACTGTTTACCTTCTTTCATACTATTCTTACTCATAACTATAACTTTCTCAGTCCGTATCTTCTCAAAAGCATTTCCAGATCGAAGGACTTAGTACAAAAAAAGTAGGTTCAATTCCTATTCTAAGAGGAAAAAAGAATTAGTATGGCAAGTCTATCTTGAATAAAATGAGATTCTCTTTTATATTCTTAAAAAATTATGTATCAATTCCAAGAACAACAAAAGAAGTATGGAATGAATCAGGAATTACTAGACTGTCAATATTTATCTCGAATATCGGGCAAGCTTGCTTGATCAATTCCTAACTCTTCAATTTGTGATCTAGACTTTTTTCTTGAATTTCAAGAAAGAAAGACTAAACTTTCCCGAGAATTGCCTTCTTTTAGGGAATAATTACTCATTTTATCTTTTATATTCCTCCATTTATCAAACAAGTTTGCCTTACATTACCAAATATCAAACTTACAAATTAGAATTGAAAACTTTTACTAAGTCCATAATTCCTCAATCTTAAATCTTAAATCTTGAAATCCTTACTCTTAAATTCCTCATTCCCCAAGTAGGAAACTCCAAAACTTACATTCAATCTAAAGCTTGCCTAGATTCTAGCTTTTTGGACAATATAAGGACAGATTTCAAGGTAGAAACATCAGACAATAAGAATTAAGAACTCAAACTACAAGAACCTTGCCACAAACAAGAAGGAACAAGTAAGGCAAGAGCTTGTCTCTTGGAAAACAAGAACAAAAGACTTAGTACTTAAATCCATAGCTAAAGCTCACCTTATTTCCTAGAGTAGCTACAGAATAAGTAAGGTTCTAATGAACCCAAGAATTTAACAAGTACAAAAACATATCCCGAAAGGAATCCCAAGATAAATCTTGCCTTTATCAAATACTCCTTTACTTAAATCCAGAGTAAGAAGAGTAACAATAAGAAAAAAGAAGAGTCTAAATGCCTTTTGCCTCGTCAAAAAAACTAGGATTAGACCCCCTGAAACCTAAGAAAGAAAGGCAAGTTATCTTGACCGAAGAAACTGTAAAGACTAACGCATTACCTTGTCTGAACTTTGTGAAGAGGGGAGCGCTTGTGTTTGGTCGACTTACTTGCTTACCAAGATTAGCAGCCGGATCTCATCTTATTCACTATAGAAACAACTCACTATCCAAATGAAAAACAATCTATTATCTACCCAGGAAGAAATGAGAGAATCCCAGATACAAAAGAAGGTCACAAAGAGAGTTAAACCAAGTAACATTGCGAAGGCATAATGATAGACAAAGCCACTTTGAAGTTGACTAAACCGACCAGACAGCCGTTGGAATGTATATGAGATCCCGTATGGACCCAATATCTCAATAGCTCCCTTATCTAAAGCTTTGAATGAGACCTCATATCCGAAACGCAAGAACCCTCTGACTAGAAAGTCATTGAAAACTTGATCAAAGAACCAGCGTCTATTGAAAAAGGTATAGAGTCGATTACATAAAGGACTCCTTTGAAGAGCTCGTTGGAATTGATCCGATACCAAATTCACATTATACGCAAGAATAGCACCTAAACTACTAAAGATAAGAGGTACCAGTTTCATTATCGTTGGAACAGCAAACTCAGACTCGGCAAGAATCTCATTTTTAGGTAGTACAAATAAAGAATTGGCCCAGAAATGAGTACCTAAACCAATCATCATGTCTTTGGCCAAATATCCTACAAAGAGACTTCCTATAGACAGAAGCAGTAAAGGAATTGCCATAGGAATGGGCGCGTCATGAGATCTAATGACGTCTCGCCCGGATGAAGGAGCTAGAAATGTTAGAACAAGTAACATAAAAGAGTAATAAGAAGTGAAAAGGACCGAGAGACTGCCCAACCAAAATGCAAAGTTACCATTGAGCGTATACTTACTATAAGCTAGCTCTAGGATCACATCCTTTGAATAAAAGCCTGTTAGAAAGGGAAAGCCTATTAGCGCCAAGCTTCCCACGAGCATCATCGAATAAGTGAAGGGTAAGTATGCGGCAAGCCCTCCCATCTTCCGCATATCTTGTTCATCCGACATCGCATGAATTACCGAACCGGCGCTTAGGAAAAGTAAGGCTTTGAAGAAGGCATGATTCATTAAGTGAAAGACGCTAACGGCATAGTTCGAGATACCGCAAGCGAAGATCATATACCCTAATTGACTGCAAGTCGAATATGCTATCACCCTCTTCAGATCGTTCTGTAAAATACCCGTCGTTGCTGCAAGGAATGAAGTCATTGCTCCTACAAAAGTAAGAACAATTAAAGCTGTAGGCGAGTATTCAAATAAAGGAGAACATCTTGCTATCAGGAAGACGCCAGCTGTTACCATAGTAGCTGCATGTATCAACGCCGAGACTGGAGTCGGGCCCTCCATAGCATCGGGTAACCAAGTGTGTAAGCCTACTTGGGCTGATTTACCAACTGCACCAATAAAAAGTAAGATACAAATCAGAGTTGTCCCATGAATTTCCATATTGCAAAAAAGAAAGGAACCACTCGGTAGGGCTGCACAAGCAAAAAGAGTGGAAAAATCGACCGTTTGATAAAGAGTAAAACAAGCAAAGATACCCAGAGCTAGACCAAAATCTCCTACTCGATTTACAAGCATAGCCTTAATCGCTGACTTATCCGACTGAAGACGCGTAAACCAGAAATTTATTAACAAATAGGAAGAAAGGCCCACACCCTCCCAACCCAGAAATAATTGAAGGAAGTTATCCCCTGTCACTAGCATTAACATTAAAAAGGTAAAGAGAGATAAATAAGACATAAAGCGCGAACTGTGTGGATCCTCCGACATATACGAAATCGAATACAAGTGCACCAAGCTACTTATGAATGTAACCACAATGAGCATCACTACAGTCAGGCTATCGAACAGAGAGTCAAAAGCGAAACTCCCAAGGTTCTACAAGTGCTCTCCGAACCCTGCTAGATGGTTACCCATCACAGGGCTCACCAACCCATATTTCCACAGGTATTTAGGGCAGCAGCTCCCAAAATTAGGCCCCTTCCTTACTGAATCTCGGTAGTAAGAAGATAATAGAAAGCTCTTACAGCCAGAGATCAAGGGAGTACTATGAGCCCTCTGAATCACGCATATCAAAAGGCGCGGTTCACCGATTCCAACAGTTTGACTTAACGATACATAGATTCGGCTCGTGCTTTAGAAAAGCCCCCTGACTTTACGGCATAAGCGCGTCCTCTTGTTACGCATATGCGAGCTTCTTAGACCAGGGGTATCTCTTCCTGACCTTGGTCCCCACTCCTTTCCAATCTAGCCTTTATCTTACCTGTGTATCGAAACGAAAAGGTACCCACAAAGCCTAGAATCTCAGGGCAATTCCAACAAGCATAAATGCTTGCTTCCCGGCATGCTCTTGTGCTCCCAAACATATAGGATATAGGAGAGGAGCCGAGTCCGCTTGACAATTCGCTGGCTTTTCGGTCGCCAAAGAAGCCCCAAGAAGCATCAAACATTTCCGATGAAATCCATGGAGCTACTCTTAGATAACAGGCACTAGCTCCCAGTGCTACTTCATAAAAAGCAAAAAACGAGAGGATACAAGAGCAGGAGACGCAGATTGTAGTTATGATGGCGCTCCCTTCCGATCCTAGAAACCTTCCGAAAAAACCTACTACCGAACTTCCTAGCAGGGGCAAAAGGACTATAAGTAGATACATGCTCTTCCTTTCTTTCTGGTCCAAGCAGTCAAAGCAAGATAAGAGCGGATCTTTCCTACAAGCATAAATGCTTGCCTCCCCTTTCCATTTCGTACACTCGAGGGTTAGGTAACGTTGCAACAATCGCACAACGAAAATGCCAAAAACCATTACCAATGTCAACCAAAAAGAAAAGAGGGTAACCAAGAAACCTAGATTCAATTCTGTAATTTAGCATTTGACAAAAGAACCCATTTGAGTCCAATTCTCTATTCTGTTTTCAAAACAAAGGAAGAAAAAACAAGACAATAACAGAAAAGTCATTGGGCTCGAACCCTTGGCCATCGGGTTGAAAGTCCCTTGCTCTAACAATCGGAAAAGAGAGGTCATGAACAAGATTGGGTAGCTTAGCTGTGAGACAGAACATGAGTCAAGGGCGACAGCTAAGAACAGAGAACAGATTACCATCAATGACTCGACTCGAACCAGTGCTCTACCAACTGACAACCGAATACAAATGCTCACTTTAATACAAAACAAAACCCTTACTCTATACAAGACGAGTATGTGGAAAGTATACAGGATGAGAAGAAGATCTTTCTTTTTCTATTTAAGTGATTTCCAAGATAAAGCTTGCCTTACAACTAAAATCTCTAAGAACCCCCTATACTAGAGAGGATTACCTGTGCAAATTTATACAAAGTTTCAAATTAGGATCACTTTCAGAAAGACGATAAAAAAGGGTATTTCTTGGTTAGTGCTTTTAACCTTTTTTATTACGAGGAACAAGCCCTCCATTTTAAATCCAAGTAAGCTCATAAACTCCATCAACTTTTTAAGGAGGATACGCACTTTTTCGAGAGCCCTTTTTCCAGCATTTGTATGCCCGGATATAGATAAATCCCCCAATAGGGCGTGTTTTAGATACCCTTAATTATTCCAAAAACTTCCAAAAACCTAAAGGATCCCGTGAAAAAGATAGGATATTACTTAATTATAACTTCGCCAAAATTTCTGGTAATGAAAGCGAATCAAGTACATAAAAGTTCTTTAAAGAATAAATATTCCTATGTGGATCTAAACGACTTAAATTAAGAGTATGTTATGGAAGTAGTAAAAGGTGTCCCCGGAAAACTCTTGAAATACTAAAATTGTATTAACCGGCATTCTTTCGGTAAGACTAGTTCATTTGGTTTCTAGTAATAGTATAGAATCTCCTATATTACGGGTTACTTGTTTGAAAAACAATTTCTATTTTCAGTTTTTGAAATTCGATTACATCACTTGCATGCGGTGTGTTAGTTTCTATAAAGGGATTTCAGACGACTTCTCATTATTACATTGTCTAAGTACCCCTATATATCTTGCTTATAGATATGCCAAGCAGGAAAGCTAGAAAGTTTTTAGTGCGTTCGGAACAAGAGGAGTCAAAGCCTTTTTAAAGTTCTAAGCCGGGGTTATCCCTCATATAAATAAGAAATTTTAGTATTCCCAAACAAGTAAGATTTTCGGTATGTCATATTTTTTAAAGGCAGGTATAGTATCAGTCGTACTCATTATAGCTAGGATTTTATTACTTTCTAAGTAAAGGAAGTGAATAAGTATAAAGTTAGGGCCTATAAAGGATCTTTTCTGTACATTTGATATATTTCTTTTTGTTTTGATGACCCCCCCTGTTCTAATTTACTGCCCTTGCTTAGTAGCTATGGCAGGATCTATTATAGAAAAGTCTTAATTAATGAGAAAGTAAAGTGTGGGACTTTTGTAACTTTTAAGCACTGTCGAAAGAGCGGCTACTTCCTTGGGAGGACTCTAAAGCGCTGAAGAAAGCAGGGTGTCGTAAATTTGTGCTTCTAGTAACTAAAGTAGGATTCATATACAAAGAGTCTCTAACTAGGATAACAGGACTTGAACCCAAGTGTTTTATGTCTGAAGCTAAATGATTTTACAGATAATTAGGGGCTCCAGTTGATATCTAAATTACCCGGTTTCAGTATAGGGATTTAAGAAAAAAAGAAGCTTCTAACTAAGAATTAATATATTCGTCTATTAAGCAATTTCAAGAGTCTTTTATGGATGCTTAGAGTTTAGACAATCCGCATTTTTTACTTCATCCCAATTGGGCTCTACGTTGAGTTACGGAAAATACTAAAGCTATCTCCTGTAAATGTTCAAGCATCCCTAGAGTTAGTTATCTTTTTATTGTAAGCAAGTATAGAAGAAAGTAGTATAGTATAAGTCTTATTTAGTTCTTAGAGTTAATAGTTATTGTTGTTCCTATCTCTTTTATACTTCTTTTTAGATAGTTATAGATTTCTAGAGATAAAAGTACTTTAATATTTTTGATTTATTAGATCCGTAATATCTTTATTTTCTCAGGGGTATTTTAAGCCTAGGGGTTTTCTTATTCCTTAGCTTTTCTCAGTTCCAGATCTAAATCTAACTAAACAATCTCAGGAGTTTAGAAACTTGGTGATCTAAGTTCGATACATTACTTTTTTAACCAAAAAGTTTGTGTGTATCTAAAAAAGCAAGAATTTAAAAGTTTTTACTACTAAAATATCCCGAAGAATATAGAAATATTCCTTTAAACCCCTTCCAAAAGAGGCCGTACTTTCTGTAATTGTAGCGTTTTTTATGAAAGTTAGGCGATAGAAATCGAAATCGGAGTTGATAAATAAAATGAATATAGTTAAGCAAAAATCTACAATTCAATTTAACTCAAGAGTAATAAAATTTTCAAGGGATACCACAAAACACCCCCTAATTAGATTAGTAGTATTTTCTAGGTCTATAAAAGAAGCGTATATCCATTAAAAAAAAGAACTAAACCAGAGTTCTCGTTCAGATCTTCAAACACCACAGAGCAGAGATAAACTTATCAACACTATACTTCATTTTTGTACTATATCACTTAGAGGGCTCTGTTTCATATGAATACAAGTTTAGAATTGAATTATAGGGCATCTAATGACAAGTAAAAATGAGTTTGTATCAAGCAGGCTAGGAAAGCAAGTTAAGATTCCCTAATGTCAGATACATATAAAAAAGAAGAGTTACTGGTGCACTTATTTATCTTAAAACCTTGAAGTACTGTTCTATTTACAAATGGGTAATCTCTATATAAGCTATACTGAAATACAACAACCCGTGTTGAACAGGGTGCTAATCTCTAATAGGAACTCTACATCGCTTTCAAAACCCTCTTAAGTTTAAAATCCCGGAATCGCTGAGGTACAAGTTTATATTAAGCAAACTCTATATTAACCCAGAATCTTCCCTTTTATTAGGAAAGACAAGATCGCTAACTAACAAATTTACACAAAATCTTGTTACTACGACGAAACCTAGAAATCTATCATTGATCCAAAAGAAATCCCTCTAAGCAGTTTTTAAGCTCCGGGTATGAAAAGGGTTTCCGTTAGTTTAATAATAAAAACCCAGGTGTTTATCTACCCTTTTTATTTTCTAACTGGCTTAAGGTATATCCTTTTTAATAATGAGTAACTACTTACTTATAATACTATTAAGGGTTTCGTGTAATTTCTATTTATTTCAATTTATGCTTTATTACAAGAGTCACACTATCTTTATATTAGGGCAAAAAAAAGATTCTTGATATCCAAGAAGGTAAACTGGATTTAAGTGCTATAAATAAATAAATATATGTACAAATAACAACTAAGGAACCCCTTAAAGAAGAAACTTTGAATAGTATATTGGTAACTCTGAATATTCGAAAACAGGTAAGAACCGATATTAAAAAGTGTACAGGATGTAAACCCCAGTTAGAAGAGTTACTTACAGGCATAAGTTTTTTAAGAGAAAATATCGGGTATCAGGAAATAAGGTATATGTATGGATATGATTATTAATTGATGAAAAAATGTACTTATATACAAATAGATTTAAATTCAGGATATTCTTGTCTACCATACAATGTAGTTTAGTAGAAAAATGTACATAACGTTAATAAATATGTAAAGACAATAACGACTCTTAACTGCTCGATTTAACCTAAACCTAGTACTTCCTTTTTTGAATACTCGTGTCCAATCAGGGTTTTACAGTGTCAACCGTTCGAATCTTGTTGTTACCTTTTGAAATTGAAAGCGTTGCTTCTAGTACCTATATTGAAATCCTCAAGAGTTCCTTTGAAGGAAATTTAAGTAGAAAAGGTAAAACCGAGTATACGCGGTGTTGTGCGGGATAGTATCTCAAAGTTGTACCTTGGTGCAATTATAAGATAGATTAAAGCTTTTAGCTACTACTATGTGAGTCATATATAATCTATATACTAAAAAAAAGAATTGCATTGACTCTGTTTTTTAATCTTGTATACGGACAACTCCAACTTTTGATAAAATTACTTCAAAAATACAATTAAAGTATCCTAGCAAAGAAGTAAAACTCAGCACATACCCGTTTTTTTATTCGTTTTACGGTAGTCCTCAAAGAGCGGTAAAATCTTTCTACTCCTAATCAATAGTTAAGAGCCCCCATTTAAATCTAGAGTCTAACACCGCAAAGCTCTAGAAGGTCTCATGGGACTAGAACCCGTTACTTTCCTAGTTGTTATATAGCTTCTTTCCTGTCCTAATCCTTACTATGGGAGTATCTTATTGTCTTATTATATAGTATGGGACTATAACTCGTGTAGAATGTATATATAGGTAAGGTTTTCTTGCCCTTTCCCCTTTGCGGATCCAGTTAATAAGTAGTAATAAGCAATTCTTAAAAGGGGGGGGGGGTGGTTAATGCATAGAGGATTTTCTTCTCGTGAGGTTTCCTTTTTCTTTCGGATAGAGAGTTTTTTCTATACAGGCAAGTACAAAATTTCTTAGTTTAATGTAGGTGTTAAGGAAGCGTGTAAGTAAGATAGAGATACCTCTAAAGAAGGGGGAAGTCTAGGTATGAATAAGAGTAACAAAGTTCTTAAGATTAAGAAAGTAGGGCTACAGAAAGCAAGTACAAGTAGGAATGAAATAGAGTAAGAAACAGATAGAATAACAAACAAGGTATAGGTATGAAAGCAAGTACAGGTATGCGTATAGCTACAGGGAATACCAAAGCTCTCAAGAGTAGAGGAAGGGTAAGACAACTAGGTATGGGTATCAA
>JAYMSZ010001174.1:0-15300 GCA_036897665.1 Pelargonium citronellum | reverse complement strand
ATTGTGATTTAGCCAAATCATCAATGAAATAACTGATATGTCATGTTTCGTTAATTATTACTCTATTTAGTACAATATTTGAGATATATAACATTACTTATTCATTTTTTTATTATAATTATTTGATTTATTAAAATAACATGTAAAATTATTTTAAGATGTGGAAAATTAGGTTAAAATATTTATTTTCAATTCAATTGAATGGAGTGCAAGTTATTACGTAATGTTACATTATCAATAAACCTAAACGAAACTATATAGTATAATATTATTAGATGAGACTAGATGAAGTTACATATAATAATGATAATAATAATAATAATAAAGATTGATATATAGTTTTGTATTTGTTTGAAGAAGATTGGTAGGTCAGAATCGAATGAAAGGTCAAAAGAGGAGCTAGATAGTTGTTGATTGGGGTTATTTTTAGAAGTTTGTGGGCGTGGCACTTCCAAGATTGGAGAGAGAATTGGATGTTTTGGGAATGTGGTTTTTTGAATATTGTTTGGTAGGTCAAAGAGGCACGTAGGTGTTTTGGTAGATTGGACTGATTTGGACACTTGTGAGTGTGTGATATTTTATTTTCTTTTTCGTTCTTGTGGATAGAATTTGGACAACAACAAGTCTAGCTCGAAGAACTCGAGAAATTAGAAAAAGATTTACAGGGAAAAAAATATGGGAATAATCAATAATGTAGAAAAAAGAAACAGCTTGTTTTTCTGGTCAATTTAGCTGTAAAGTAAAGGGTTTTGAAGAATTTAGCTTTAGGAGACACGTGCATGAAACTATTCTCTTAGGTGTCAAGATGTTATTGGTTGAGAACTATGAATTATATGTATGGTTGTACTTGTCATGGAATTCCATAAATCGGTACCTACTTGTTTGGTTTCTAAGACTATGAATAAGTATTGAAGTTAAAGATCATTAATCTCTTTGAAAATTTTAGTTCAAATATAAATATGTGTGAAGTGAACTTTCTTTCTCATATGAATAGAAACTCGTTGTTGATGGTGTTTTTCGTTTTTTTACAGATGTATGTCCGTTATTCACTTGATTTTATTTTATATTACAAAAAAACACACACTTCAGATGAAAATTTGTATGTTGCGCACGATCATTTGTAAGTGTGTAATTGTGTATTTTACATTGGCTTTCAAAATCATTTATAGAAGTAACAATTTGATCAATGATCGGTAAAATTTACTTAACATTAGTCAATGACGTTACATCAACAATTAACAGTTAATTGTATTTGATATGTAATGGTAGTCACTAAATTGTTTAATTTTTGAAAGTCTAGCCGCTAATTTGACTGTTAAAAGTTAAGTCACCGTTTTAAATTTTTTTTATCAAAATTCAGCAACTAATTTGAGCTAAATCCCACTAAAAACACATAAACAAATATATTAAACTTAAATAACTATCTTATTATTAATTTTTTCATATAAAAAAACAAGCACTCATTTTAAAATAAAGCTAGGAAGCAATACATATAGACAAAGTGGATTGACATATTTTTGGATGTATACATTGCATTAAGAAAACCATTGTTATCCAACAAAAAAAATCAAATCATGATAATTAATGAATGTTTCCAATAAAATTCCAAAATGGAAGACATTCCATGTTACATTTAGCTTGATTACACATCATAAAATGGTTACTAGTTATGATTGATAAGTGGCATTTATCCAACAAAAGGTGGGTACAGGTCTTGATACAAATTATATATGCATCACACATTTAAGCATCATATTCATATAATTAATATCTCTCCTCGTACCTAAACCCTAAACATCGTATCTGGACTTGTAATAAAGAAAAATATCATGCATGTTGGAGTGTTTAGCTTCATTTGTCACCTTAGCCAAAATCCTTAAAAAGTTGATGTCCCCAGCTACTATAACAACATAAATGTCTTGATGCTATGTCCTAGCCAACCTTGCAATTATTTTGTTGTTTATGTGTGTGTTTTGTTCGAAGATTTAGGTATAGATAAGGCCAGAAATTAACAGAATTGCTCGCCAGCTATTGGGGTTTGTCTTGTGTATTTCAGAAAGGTTCGCATGTTGTAATTTATTATGCCAATAGATTCATGAGAATTGTACGGAATGATCTGAGCGCATCGTTGGTTTTTTTGTATGATTATTGTTAAACTTAAATCGAAAGCTTAATATGATGTATAAAAAATTTATTAGTATATGAAGTAATGATTGATTTTACATTAATTCGATGTGAGTATTTTTAACACTTTAGTCGGAAGGGATCGATTCCTTAAAAGTTATGGTATAGTTTATACGCATGTTCTTGATCAAATTCGAAGATATATGACACGTTCGCTATTCTCTCATGACTCATTTAAAAATAACTAATTATTAAGGTGATGGGAGGATCGATCTCTCTCTCTCTCTCAAATATTTGTATATCGTGTTCAGCCTATCTCGAATGTTACCAATTGTTCCGAATATGATGATTCATAAAGAAAAATTTAAATGATTTGACTATAACAATTATGGATAATAAAATCACTCAGTTGATAATTATTTTAACAAACGTCTACTTTTATGGACGCCTTCGAAACCATTGTACCACAAAATTATACTTTATTTATCTTAAAATAAGTGTGATTTTTTTATAAAGAGAAATTAATATGTTGAAAAAATCTTAGATTATTATAATGACCACTGGTAGCTAATGGAGACACAGAGTGAGCTAAACTGCAAAAAATATCTTAGTTTCAAATAAATCTTGAATGAGTCAATTTGAACACATGCAGAATTAGGGTTATTATATTACCATTTGAGCTCACAATTAAACCTCATGGTCTGCCATGGCAGCAGTGAGTTCAATGCATGTGAATTGGCAAGTTGCACTTGACTTTGATGGCTGCTTTAATTTTCTTGACAATTAAATAGTCAAAAAAATCTCAAGAAAAAAACTGCTCAAATGCATAAACTTTTTGGCTTCACTCATGACTCATGAGGTCATGGTATTTGAAAATTGGACTTACATTTCTAAGTGAAGACTATGCAATATAAAAAGTCATATTTTGCATTTACTTTCTTATTAAGTATTACTGTATTTATATATTATCTTATTGAGGATAAGTATCATTTATTCAGGTTGAATATTCACACACATATATATAGTTAAGTAATTTGGACCGTTTACATTGGCAAAGTTAATGAAAGGTCAGTTCTTTGAAATTAATATGTATTCAAATCCAGGAATGAGATAGTTTTATTTGAATATAAATATGAAGAAGGCCTTTTCTGACTTTTTCCTTCCATTTCAAGGTTCGACCAAACCCTACACATTCATCATGGTAAGCCATGATCCATATGTATATTGTAGGAGTTGATTTTCTTTTTCCATCTTCTTTGGTGTTGAAATTTGGTTTGTTTGGACCAATTGCTTTTACTTTGGACAAGTTTGAAAAAACACGTTAAGAAAATTTAAGAGTTTCATTATACGTACTTTACATGTCTCAAAATTAGCGATAGTGTTGTACATTTATTTTTTGTTGCATCATAGCTTATTATAAAGATATTATAATCATTCATGCATAACTAATTGTCTAAAAAGCAAAAAGAACATTCAATTTGATACAAAAATGAAAAGGAATCACGTTGAATCGAGTTGGCTAGGATCACAAGAATAACAAAATTCTCTTTACCAATTTTTAACACATCTATATTGCATGAGTCTTAAACCTAAGCCTTCAATTAAGTTAGAGTATTCTGTTTTGTGAATTGATACGCGCATTTAGTGAATCATTGTGTGACGTATATTATAAACCATTTATGTGCTTGCGTTTTGGGTCTAGTCTTGGAGAATTGTGATACCACTTGTTAGGGGTATTAGTGTCAAGAACTTTTGTTACTCACAACACAAAATTACCAAATCTTTATTAAGAAGGCGTACACAATAAGACAAAAATGTAAATGCATTAGTGATATGTTCACAGGTTGCATTTCAATTTTTATTGCATTGTTTCTTATTCATAATCATATTAAATAAGTTGAAAGTTAATATTAATTTTATACTTTAATACTTATTAACATGCAGCTCTAGAGATATTATCTACATTACCCACCCTAGAGTTCAAACCTTTGAGAATGTCTAATCTGCATAACACTCTGATATACTCTTATCTCTTATTGTTTGTTATCATGCATACTTTTTGTGTTTGCTCAATCATGCTTTCTGTGCTTATATACTAGAATTTTATTATTACACCAAAAATAGAAAAACCAACTTAAATTTAAATTATAGTTCATGTGTATTAGACTACGACTCAATTAGCATACACAACGATTTGTCAAATCTAGCGAAACGAGCGCCTGTTCACTTTGAGTGAATTATTTTACAAAACCAACATTTTCTTGTCTTAACATGCGCTCGTTTGGTTACATGAGTGCAACCTTAACTATTGCACATGTTTGCAACTTCTCGCTTTTATTTCATTCACGGTCTCCAAACCTAACATGTGCATGACAACAGTCGTAGTTTTACCCTATCTTTTTTAACTAAGGTAAAATTAAGTCTTTCACAAATTGTGAGGCAAAACTTTTGTTTAATGGTAATTGAAGTGTTTGTTTTGATATATTCAATTTGGCGTACTAATATGTTTTTTGTCGTCTTGCCCACGTGGTAGGTAATTTTTAAAATTATTTTAAGAACTTAACTTGAGCTTCCAAGACGAGAAAATGAATTATTAGTTGAAAATCACAAAGCTATATAGAGTAACAAATGCTCTTAAATTAATCATATTTTCTTTCACCAAGCACAAAAAAATACTCAAATATACACTCTTCCCGTATCAAATTACTCTTTTTAATATACAATCTTTTTGTATCTGAATTTTGTCCGATTTGATTTGAACATATTTCGAGTCAGATACAAATTACTCTTTTCACTTTGTATCATAAAAGACTGAATTGTCACATCTCTTCTTAACAAGGCATTCCAATTTATTTAATAATTTATAAAAAAAACAACAAGACGTGCTAAATTACATGCCTATTAAGTAGTAATTAAAGTTAGAAGAATTAAGTGGATGGAATGCATTAAATTAAATTCCAAGCAAAAACACCATTTGACAATAGTTTTGTACACTGTTGTCTATGTCTTTTTTCAGTTTTCTCATCCCCAATTAATTCAACAATCTAAAATTCCTTACCTAAACAAACAAAAACAATTGGCTGCAAATGCAATGCCTCCCAAGAACTTTTATTCACCCACAGACGCCTCAAATGGTTCCAGGAAAGTGCTTCATTTATATTGTACACACTAGCTCTCCTAATAAAGCGAGTCAAATTTTAGTAATTTTCCTTTTTCATGTTGGAATCAATTTAAATAATTTCCCCGTTTCGAAGTCTTGCCTCCCAAGCTCGTCAATTAAAAACAATTTTTATTTCCTTTTGAATTTTCCGTTGGTCTACCAAGGTTGACAACCCTCCCCCACTATATAAATACCATATTGCTTCCTCTTCTTCCACCACATTCAAATCAACCCATCTTCTTCTTCTTTGCTCTCAATCTCAATTCAGCAACTTTTTCATTTACAATCAATCAACCATGGTTCTCTCCAAAACCGCTTCCGACACCGATGTCTCCATCCACTCCACCTTCGCTTCTCGCTATGTCCGCACATCACTTCCCAGGTATGTAATGAAACACAGATCACTTAGTACTGTTCATCAATGGCTTTTACAGTATAGATTGATTGAATTCGTTTATTGTAGGTTCAAGATGCCGGAAAACTCAATCCCGAAGGAGGCGGCGTTCCAGATCATCAACGACGAGCTGATGCTGGACGGAAACCCGAGGCTGAATCTGGCGTCGTTCGTGACCACGTGGATGGAGCCTGAGTGCAACAAGCTCATCATGGACTCCATTAACAAGAACTATGTCGACATGGATGAGTACCCTGTCACCACCGAGCTTCAGGCATTTACTTGCTCCTTTACCATTGATGTGATTTTTTCCCTAATTTCGTGAATTGTTGATTAATAAAATACATTTTCCAATTTTGTTAATGAATACAGAACCGGTGCGTGAACATGATTGCGCATCTGTTCAACGCTCCTCTAGGAGACTCTGAAACCGCTGTTGGTGTCGGAACCGTTGGGTCCTCCGAAGCTATCATGCTCGCTGGGCTCGCATTCAAGAGAAAGTGGCAGAACAGGCGCAAGGCTGAGGGCAAGCCCTTTGACAAGCCCAACATCGTCACCGGAGCCAATGTCCAGGTACGAACACGATACACGCCCGTGCTTTTGATCTCATAGCAATTGTTAGAGTATAAAACTATTATTGGGCCTTCAACTATCAGCTTAAGCTTTTAGTTGAGATGGTCCTTTACAGCAATTGATCTAATTGATTCTGATTCAATCGATTGTGTTTTACAGGTTTGCTGGGAGAAATTTGCGAGGTACTTTGAAGTGGAGCTTAAGGAAGTGAAGCTGAGGGAAGGGTACTATGTGATGGACCCTGCAAAGGCTGTGGAGATGGTTGATGAAAACACCATCTGCGTCGCTGCCATCTTGGGATCAACTCTCAATGGAGAATTTGAAGATGTGAAGCTCTTGAACGACCTTTTGGTTGAAAAGAACAAGGAAACTGGATGGGACACTCCGATCCATGTTGACGCGGCCAGTGGCGGATTCATTGCCCCCTTCATCTACCCGGAGCTGGAGTGGGATTTCCGGCTACCATTGGTGAAGTCCATCAATGTGAGCGGACACAAATATGGTCTTGTGTACGCCGGAATTGGATGGGTTATTTGGAGGAGCAAGGAGGATCTTCCTGAGGAACTCATCTTCCACATCAACTATCTCGGCTCGGATCAACCAACATTCACCCTCAATTTCTCGAAAGGTATAATTAATTAACAAATTAACATAGATTCGTATGCACGAAAGTAGTAGTACTAAGATGAGTGACCTCCTGAAAAGATACTGATGTTTACTTGTCATTTACAAATTTTCAGGCTCTAGTCAAGTCATTGCTCAGTACTATCAGCTGATCCGTTTGGGCTATGAGGGGTACCAAAATGTGATGGAGAATTGCCAAGAAAACGCCAGGGTCCTTCGGGAAGGATTGGAGAAAACAGGGAGGTTCAACATGGTGTCAAAGGAAATGGGTGTTCCTTTGGTGGCCTTCTCCCTCAAGGACAACAGCCGCCACGACGAGGTCGAGGTGTCCCACATGCTGCGCCGATTCGGATGGATCGTGCCAGCCTACACCATGCCCGCGGACGCACAGCACATCACAGTGCTGCGAGTGGTGATCAGGGAAGACTTCTCGTGCACCCTGGCGGAGCGCCTCGTGACAGACATCGGGAAGGTGCTTCAGGAGCTGGACTCCATGCCTGCTAAAATCAGTGCTAAAGTGGTGACCGTAACAGAGGAGGGGAAGGGGCAGAATGGGACTAAAGTGATCAAGAAAACAGAGATCGAGACCCAGACTGAGATCACCAATGCTTGGAAGAAATTCGTCCTTGCCAGGAAAACAGCCAAGAACCAGATTTGCTAGTCCCTGGCTTGCTTGCTCCATCTCTAATTAATTGCTCCATGTATTTTATTTAATGTCATATTGTGGGCAACTATAGGACTAAATGTGAGTGTTGCCTTTTTTTTCTCCTGTTTTTTATTTTATTTTTTGGTTTTTGATTCTGGTACGGAATTTTCACTGTTTAATTTGTTGAACTTTTGTATGGCATAATTAGCGACATAATGGAAATAAAAGATTGACCTTCTTTTTTCAATCATTTTACGCTCAGTTTATCCAAATAGATTAGATATAGGGCCAAAGCAATACATGAAAACATATCAACGTGCAATCAACTCTGTGTAAAAAGCTGCAAGTAGTGCTGGTGATATCTATCTGTCGACCAACTCTCCGCAAATCAGGAAATCATATGTTCATTAGGGTCCGGATCTGTTATTATTAATGAATGCTTTAACGAGGAAAGAGAACTTTTACAAGTGGAGAGATTGCATGATAAGAATACAAATGAGTCCTCTTGTTTTCTGCTCTCTATTACAGTACTACTTTGATTTTGGACCCAACACTCCTTGCTTCAGCCCGAAAAAAGTGGGCTTAGGCGGTGATCATCATAATCTCAAGAAGATCCCTAATTTTCTCATATCCCAAGATCAACCTTCTTAGAATATGAAAAATATAAGAAAGAAATTTTGGTTTCCCAAATTAGTGTCATAATTAATGATTTAGATGATTTTATATGAGATGCAATTGGACTAGCGTTAGAGCACTAAACAAATCAAACCCTTACTCGAAATAGTCTTTCTTTACGATTGACAGACAATATCTTCTTAAGGCAAATTTTTTTTAAGGACAATCTATAAGTTCTTTTCATTTTGATATGTTTTCCATTCCTTGTCTTATTTATATTTTGTTGTTCACCACAACAAATAAGACCTATGGTTGCAGTTATGAAATGCAATATAAAGGCCCATACCTGCAGCCCATGATACTAGTTGCGGTAGCCCGTTCCGCAGTATCAGCCCACGTGGTTGATGTGATGGGCCACAATTTTGGGCTTTATGACTGCAGTTTTCATAACTGCAACCAAAAACTTTTATTGCCATTATTGGGCTTTTACATTGCAGTTTCACACTGTTGGGCTTTCATTTTATTTCAATTTATAACTGCAACCAAAGGCCTAAGCATTTATAAACTACAAACCAATAAAATTCACTCACTTGAACATAAATCAAAAGACTCATACCCTACAACATGTAACATGTATTTATTTTTATGGACAGAGCATCAATTAGAATTGAATCTACCATCCATTAAAATGTTATATTAATAAATCATAAGGCAAAAACAACATCCATTCATTACAATTGTATGATAACAATGCCAGTTTGCAAAGAATTTTAAGTATTACTACAACCCACAGAATGATCAGCTAAGAGTTTGAGGTTTGAGAGAGGAAGCAAGTTGTTCGAATCAACTACTTCTAGGTTTTTGAAATATGATGGCGTCCCAAATCCTTCCTCTGCAAAATAGTCACTCCCCGTTTGTGAAGTTGTGTGATACCCTAAAGAACAGAAGAAATGCAGTTTATTGATGGCAGGAAAGGACATTAGACATACATGTTTCATGGAGCAAACACATTAAATTATATTATGAAGAAATGAAACCTCTACTTATATATGGGGACACAATTTGGTAACTGATAAGTAACAAGAGAATTGTTAGAAACAAACATAGGTACTAACAAGTGTGATAGAAGCCAACGAGTCGTACCCGAGGTGTTAGTATTGGTTGTGCTGTTGTTGAAGATGCAAAAAGTAGTTGCTACACGCTTTGGATACAAGTGCACCTGAAAAATACAGCCATCAAACACGAGATGCTTAAAATTTTATTACTTATTGCTTGAAATGAAACATTACTAAGAAAAGATGGTTAATGCAATAGTTAGTTCAGAAATGCAGAAGATTCACATACATTAGTCTAATATATTATCATTCTTTCTCAAAAAGAAGCTACCATTCTCATTGAACATTGTGGAGAACTTCAAATTCAACTGGATGGAGCCTCCCATTTGTATAGTTAGATGATCTTGTATACTTCTATATGGCGCATGATCCGGTGATTGTTTCCCAAATAGAAACTGAGGGAGAAAAATCTATTTAATTGAATGGATATAAGGCAAATACTATCCACGGAAAAGGTCCAAATTTGGAAAATAAATCTGAATTTCAGTTCTAAATAGTATTTGAACATTAAGATAAATAAAATGTTAGATCCATAACAATTAGAAGATAACTATATTTAAAAAAGAATCGTCATACCAGTTAAAATTTCAACGCTACTTGAACATTACCTGATAAGCCTTTTTCTCCTGCTCACACATGTTAATCTGCAACAATTAAGTTACTTGAAACACAGTTGGCTCTAATAGTTTAATTATTTGTTAGGCTACGTTTCATTAGCAACTAAGCTTCTTATTTGAAACAGCAAGCTCCCTTATTATTCCACCTGAAAAATACCAAATACCAAGTGAAATATGTCAGCATGATTGAACAGAAAACTTACAAACGTCTAAAACCCCAATGTTGTGATATTGTATACTTAGATAATCGCTCATCGCTCATAAATATGTATGGTGAAAGATAACAACCGGCATTATGATATAATGAATCAGATTTGACATAACAAAAGGAAATAAGTCACAAAGGTATAAATGACATTGGGAGAGAGATAAAATTCTAGTTCGTTTTATATCCAATATCCAATAATAACTGTTCATATCGTTCTCTATCTCACTCACACCCTGATGAGTTGAATGCATCACAGAACATGCAGAGCAAAACAAAGGACAGTAGATTACTAGATGTACCTGCCGCACTTAGAGCAATACTTTTGGAAGAACACCCGTAAGCTATCATACCGACTTCACCTGAAATGACATAATTTGACAAATAATTAATTCAGAGAAACAAGACAATGAATAATTAATGAAACCTAACTAGCTAGCTACCTGGTTGATATCAGCAAGTCCACCATCTGCCTGTCCAAACAACAAATACTCAATTACAACACCCGTTGGTGCTATACATGCAGATTTGTTAAGCGTTTACTATGATGCATTAATTAATAACAAGATTATGAATCAATCAACAAACCAATATATTTATTAAGGAAACAACAAGAATTTTAATGACACTAGATAAAAACAAGATCATCCTTGGATCAAATCCTACATTGCTAAATCTTATTTCACATAAGAATTTGGGTAAGCTTGGAGATAGATTATACAATAAGAACTAATTCTTCTATTTAATTCTCGGAACAAATTTGACTATGAATGCAGCAGAAACTCCATTGGTGCACTCTGTTTTGGTACTAAGTGAGAGTTTTGCAAATACATGTAGTAATTGTAAACCCTAGAATAATAGTGAGACATTCTAGTGTGGTTGTGAATGTATAAGTCACAATAATGGAAACATGTAAATATTGTCTTGTACTGTAATTGATTGATTTTGTTGTCTAATTTCATGTTTGAATTTATTGTTCATATGCAACATATTTCTCAACAATTGTCGGTGAACCCAACACTGTGCCATATTAGTACCAGACATATTCGTAGGATGGATGCATCTAAATTGAATGCACAGTATTCTCAAGTGATTTCTATCAATAAAATTGTGAGAAGCTTTGCAGTAATGAATTGAGAAGCATAAACCACACACTAAATGTCATCAGTAGAAAGTTACTATCATATATATTGATAGTCGAATCTATAACACATAATTCGTGTTTCCTTAAATAAGGTATTCATAGAATCGTGCATAGAAAAATAATTGCAATAACATAAAACTTTGGTTATCACAAAGCAGGAGATAGTTTGTATCATAAGCAGCATGAGTTTGGAGAATAACAACAACTATACTTGAATTTGAAACCAACAGTCCTGAATAAAACAACATTTTTAGCCAAACAAGAAAGACAATAAATTACTGATAGTATTAGAAATACGTACGATTATTTTCAGATCACCATAGAGATCCTCAAGATCCATCCTGATTCGCTAAGACACCAGTACCAAAATACATAGAGAAATTCAAAATCCTACAGTCTGAATCTAACACAATAAAGAAGAAATTTCATCAATGGTACGATCAAGTGCAAAAATGAAAATTCACGCTCGATGTGAACATAAAACAAAAAAAATTGAAGATCAAAATTTGGAATCATCAAACACAAAACAAACTCAGACAGGGAGAGAAGCTACCGATTAGGGTTTATGGTGATAACGTAGAAGATCAAAAAGTGAGAGAGCGACAATTAAACCTTCAGATCGAAGCTTGAAACGGAATCGAAAGACATTAATCGTTGATGTTCATCGTCGAGATTTCGGTTTTTGGAGAGTATGTCATCGAGAGTTCATATTAGTTTGGTAAGGCTTTTCAAAATAAGTTTGGTAAAGTTAAATTTCGCAGATGGTAGGTCAAGTGGTTTTTATTCTAATAGTATTTTATTTATTTTAAACTTTTGTCTTGAAATTGTGGGTTAAGTAGTTCAAGCCCAACTTGGGAAAAGAAAATAATCTTCTATTGCATTTACAAACTGTAGAAAAATCCCATTATAAAGCCCAAATTCAACTTCAGTTCAGAACTGCAAAGAAAAACTGCAATTATAAGCCCAATATGCTGTAGTGGTTCTATATTTTTGGCCGTTTGTTCGTTTTTTGGAGTTTCTCTGTACTTATTAGTGTCTTATCTGATTGTTTCAATTGAGGTCTTACTTTTGATTACCAGTATTTCTGTTATTTATTTATGCGTATTTGTATGTGAGTTGAATATCATCTTGATGAAATTTACTAAATATGTAAACTTAAATCATAATCGGTAATACTCTTGTGTGCTTTATGTGTTTGCCTAACCACTAGATCCTACCTAGACCCTGCTTTCCTTCATGAGCTTTTTTGCGGACGATAAAGTCCTATTCAGCAAGGCTAATACCTCTAATGTGAGCACCATTAAGGTTTTTCTTCGGATGATTTTTGCTCTTATTATGTTGAAGTGGTCGGTCATGCTAAGTCAAAATTGGTGTTTTTCAAATACACTTCTGTTATGGACATGCTCTCAGTTATTTCCATTCTTCCTTGAAACCATTAATCCTATTCTCTTGAGAAATACCTTGGTTTTCTCATTAGGAAGGGTGATTTCTACACTTCAGATTTTAAAATTTGTTTAGATAAAGTATTCCATGAGATAACCAAGGTATTGGTATAGTTATTAGAGATGGTTGTGGTTAGTTTACGATGTACACTTACATCGAAGTAGGAATATATAGAAGTAGAATAGCCTTTAGCCATGGAAAAGTAAAAAAGAGAGTAAAATACTACTATTCAAATAATGACCAAACAAAAATGAAAATAATATTTATAAATCATTTATTAAGCAAATTTGCTATTATAGGAATCAAATATTGATCTTAAAAGTTAAAAGTGAGAGCATTCAGCATATATCATCCGTTGCTGGGTGCCAACTACCAATTAATAAATGTAGCAATTTTTCAGTGTGACACACTTAGTGAAAGTAATTGCTCACTAATCATTATATGTTGAATAAACAAGAGCACAATTTTGGCACATTTCCACCCTCAACCACCGCACTAGTGAAAAAAATCATCACTATTATTAGCTTAGCCTTTTAACTGCTATATAAATGTGTTTGTGTGTAGCATTATATATAGTCATAGCAAGTCACATGAGTGTTTGTGCAGCTGCAATTGAATAATTAACCAATTCAGAAAACGAAGCATATATGGCCTCCAAAACAAAGTCCGCTAGTAGTCTTGTTGTCATGTTGCTATTATTGTTGGTAGCTTCCAAGGATATTATTCCAGTAGCCGACGCCGCAGGCGAGGGCGGGAAGACTCCGATCAGCTCCGCGGCGACTAGCATGAGCTCGTGCCTGGGTGCGGCCGGGAACGCCAGTGCCAAGGTCCCGCCAGTTTGCTGCACAAAAGTAGGCGCATTGCTGAGGACAGCCCCCAAGTGTCTCTGTGCCGTTCTGCTGTCTCCTTTGGCGAATCAGGCCGGAATCAATCCGGCTATCGCAATCACTATTCCGAAGAGGTGCAACATCAAGAATAGGCAGGCCGGAAAGAAGTGCGGAAGTAAGTATATTACAATTTGGTTGCCACAATTTTCACACTTTCAAATTACTTATCATAATAAGCAGAGCAAACATAACTTAAATAATTATTATATGTTTACCTACAACATTTTCACTTTATAGTTTCTGTTTCAATTTAATTAGTCTCACTACTATCAAGAGTATTCCAATTCAATATTTTAACTATACAGTTTTGTTTTAAATTGAACCAATTTGTAATAATATCATGTGATAATATTTTTCGACTGAACCAATTTCAAACAAATTTATAAAATTGGGAGCAAATTCAACACTTAATAATATGAAAATAAAATTTGAATTTGACATCAATTTCAGTGAAGAACGAAAAAAAAAAAGAATGAAAAATCATTTTAAGACATAGACCTGCTCATAGAAAAACTTGGGGCGTAGAGTTATGTTTTTGCCTTAATAATCGTTTAATATTTTTTCTTCCTTCCTTGTTTTGTAGAGTACACAGTCCCATGAGAAGTTTACTATCTATTGTGGATCAAGAAATGTTGCTGCTTTAACGTTTAAGGAAAGCTCAAATAAAAATTCTCTATCTATGCATACAATAATGTGACATGGTCTACTATTCTACTATTTGTGTTTTTTTCTTCTTGTTGTTAAGAAGAGACGTAATCTTCATTCGTGGAAAAGGAAAACTATTGTTTTTATGTCTACCGCCGGAATATTATGGTTCTATTTTAAGGGCAATTTAAAAAAAATTATGTTGTACTTGTAGCTTTTTAAATATGGTGCATCTATCAGAGACTAAGGCCCGTGTACATCAACATTAACACAAATGGGCCATATAATGTGTGGCATTGACTAAGCCCATATATCTTCATTGCAACTAAGCCCACTTATAAAAGAATGCCTTTATTTATATATCTCAGTTACTGCATGAGTAATTACTATTTTTACCCACCAGTGAAAGTGGAAGTGAAAGTGAAATTATGTCCCATTCTCTCCTTCAATGCAAAATTGATTTCTCATCTGCTTCATATAATATATAATGATTACCAGCTTCAATTTTGGTTAGAACGGGTCTGAATTGGTGTTAGTTCTTGACCTCGAACAACACAGCTAGGGCTCCACTGGGATGCTCATCACATTATAATGTACGTTGTACCTAAACGTTTGACAATTTTCAAATTATTTAGAAGCATCATTTGATAACATTCCATTTTCAATATTAAAGCCAGACATGCAACTACCTTGTAACAATCATTAAACCTGCACCTGCACCTCCACTTATATCAATTCAAATTCTTCGTTTTTAAATATGAAAAAAACAACGTTAAAATGGGTTATTGATGCAATTCATAACGTTGCATGTGGGAGCTGAGCTGTACACCGGCTTTTTTGCTATTTGATGATCATAACCATTTCTCTACGTCCAGTCCATCACATGTATTGAAAATTGATGGTACGTGCCTACGTGGTGTTCTTAAATTTGAGACAGTCTCATCTGTTTGAGTAAACAAATTCACTATATAAATTTTGTCTTTTGTTTTAAAAATTATAATCGAATAATCTTAAATTTAAAAACAATACTTTGTTATGAATAATTATATTAATGGATGTCCAATTACATTAGTACTCCTAAACCTCTTTTACTTGCAGTAAAAGTATT
>JAYMSZ010001173.1:0-15301 GCA_036897665.1 Pelargonium citronellum | reverse complement strand
AGGGTCTCTGTATAGCCAGGGAAGGAGAGGATCGAAGAAAGGAGAAATCTTCTGGAGGATTCTTGTCCGTCCTAAGGAGGGGCCTTCAGTAATGCATGGGGGGAGGGAGAATCGGGATATTACTATGTTTACAAGTTGAAGATATATAGGTCTTTAATGGCAGAGCTATTTAACAGCTAGTTTTTCATCAGCATTGTACAGTATTTTATACCAGATGATCAAAGCTGTTCGAAACCCCCTCGGCCATAGCCACCGGTCCACTACCACAAGTAGAAAATTTTATGTTTTTTTTTTCTCTTCCTGATTTGTTCCTCTCTCGACCCATTTTTTTCAACCAATATGTCTTATTTCAATTAACTTTACGCATAGCATTGATCTGTAAGAAAAGAAATGGTGGTGGCATAGATGAGCTTGTAACTTAGGAATCTCCTGCGGCCTTACTGGACTGAATTTGATATGTGAAATTTGTTTTATCAGTATTCTAATTATTTTTATATTAGACGTGGAATTGTTTGTACCTATATGTGTATATAAATATATTCTCACATAAGTAAATTCTCACTCCTACATTCGAGACGAATTTGCGAACATACACTCTTGTCTTTTGCTAACAGTGTGCCCTCCAGTTAGTATCCAAGGTTTTGGTTTGTCTCTTGGTTAGTGTCCTGTTGTGGTTAGTGAAGACCCTTGTTATTAAGGTTCCTGCATCTTCCTTCCATGTCAGTACCTACTTTGATCGGATAGGATTAAGGTTCGGCAAAAGAAGGAGGAAGAGGATGAGAGGAATACTGCTGAGGTTGACTGTAGAATTCTATGTCCATGTATCTACACCAGCGGAAACGATCGCCGCCATGAAACGGAGAATAACAAGGTATGTAAATGTTGAGATTGGTATTGATAAAATGAATCACCAAGACATGGGAGAGAAGTGGACAAGAAGAACTTATTTGGTTGAAGAAATGGTGAAGATGTTCAATGAGCTTTACATTCAATTCCACTTGTTATATTTATTTTCTTGGAAATCTAATTAGGTTTGTGTAACTTAGTACAGATTTAATAGAAAGTGACCAGCTGCTGAAGCCTCTCATGGTTTACACAATGTAAGAAACCATGCGAGGGAAGAATCTGACGTCTAAGCTTAGAGAATATGGAGTTGGAGAAAGAAAACTGAAGATGGAGAAAGAAAATTGAATAAAAATATAAGTAGCCATACATACATATATATATATATGGGTTGAGAGAAAACCACCGGAAATGTTATATAAAAAATTATTAAAAACTTCAACAACAGATTAAACAGAACGACTGAAGTACTAATTTTTTTTACTCGCTAGTAAAGACGATGACAACCAAAGTTTCACCATGGAGGGTCCGTACCCTGAGCTTAAGTTTCAAGACAATGACATCCAAAATTTCACTATGGAGGGTCTGTACCTTGAGCTTAAGTTTCTCTCATCTAATATGAGAGTATTAAATGGTTCATATCACACGTTATTGTCATGTAACTTCCGTTAAACTATTAAATAACACCTGAAATTAAAATAGAATCTAGTAATGACAGTATACGAATAAAAGTATCAAACTTTATCCATCTTTTCCCAAATCTGCCCATCCCGATTACTATCTTTTCAAACTTGTACACAAAGAACACTGCTAATTTTTGTTTGTCATGATCCAACCCAGTCCATGACCATATAGTAATCCTACTTTTCTAACTAACTTCTTTTCCTCTCCCTTTTCAATCTCTTAAAAAGAAATCAGAACAACTTTAAAATCTTAGTTCTCCCAACAAATCAATAATAATAATAAGAGAAAACACATGAAAACTACGTTGTGTCACGCCTTTTCTCAAAGTAGAGTAAAATATGTCAGTTATACGTGTGATCAGTATCATTCTTTATTTAATTTTAACATCTATGTTCATGTTTTACTCATGAAACTTCGAAGCACAAGATTCATAACAAACCTAACACAAACACCACAAATGTTGTGTTTTCATCGTGACAAACCCATTGTCAATTGCATTCAAACTCATTATTTTGTGGTTAAAAATGCTATGAATTAATACTAGTATTTTTATTAGTTGAATATTTCAAAATGACCCAGAAATGGTATATCACTCTATATGCTGTTTGCACTGAGGAAAGAGATCGAGTTCAAATTATATGAATCGAATGGGTTTTAATTTTTAGGACAATTTGTGACTTTTTCATGGGTTGCGATTTATGAAAACACATTTCCTAAAATTATAACAAGAACCAAAATTCTTGAATCAAACTCAAAGAAAATAAAGAAAACATCATAATTCAACTATAATTACGTTGTTGGAAAATGATTGTATTATGGTCGCGTGAGTCTTCACTAATCTATCATTTTATATGTATATATATATTAGAAATATTGGGTTTAGCAAGGATTCGAGACATAAGAAAAGAAAGATAATATTCTACCATCCTCGTTGTATAGTTTTTAATCCGTTGACACACTACCACAGTCTCGGAAAACTTTGGACTTATATTTAGATAAGTTTGAAAATAACCTACTCTCCCATCTTTACTTTTTAATCCTAGGGTTGAAAACAATTATAACTCGTTTATTATATATAACATTTATATATATTCTCCCAATTCCGCTCATTCCAAGTTCCAACTCTATTTATATTTGAAACTTATTTTTCTCCATGAATATGCATGAAGCTTTTTCATTTCAATCTCAATTGGCTTCCCTTGCCACTTCTCACAAAATTTCTCTAAACTATATGTGGATTAACTCCTCTCTAAATGCAATATATGCACGGATCAAGCGTGACATGTTTGCTCATTCAAATGTAAACACAAGACTCATAACAATACCATTTGCATCCAACCTCATTAATATCTTGTTCAAAACCGATAAGAATGATGCATTATATTAGGCTGAATTGCACAAAAATGATCACACACTAATAATGAATAGCAATTCCCTCCATCTTTGCATTCTGACATTTTCTTGGCCAGGAAGCTATTCTTTATGAAAAGCTTAATCTCATTTTCATGGTCATGTGTACATATATATATATATATATATATATATGAACAGATCCAGAATATTTACTCTGTGGGTGCAAAATTACTGGTACATTTAGTGAGGGCAAAATTTGAAAAATAGCAAGGGTAAATATGATAATCAATAAAAATATATGGTATATGTGCAGTACATGTTAAGTTGGAATATACAGATAATTTCCAAGATTAGATACTGATGACAGATAGAGAGAGAAAAGACCAACTAGAATCCAACATAACTGCATAGGTTTCAGCACAGACAGTATCATATGGAAGACAAAAACTCTAAAAGTGCTCAACAACATATTCAAAATCATATTTAATATAATCACTGCAATAAGTCTTTTTATCTCGAACACGAATCATCTCAAATTGATGGAATTGTGGAAAGAATCCGTTTCATTTCTGATTCTGACATGCTCGTTATGTTATCTACATTGATGCAGGTTCATTCAACCAAGTTACAAATAAAACACAAACTGGGATCTTGGAATAATATTCCATTACATAGTGTAAAATGCAAATTATTCATAAGATCAAATGGAGTAAGTTTCATATCAGTTACCAAGTAATTGCTTCACTCTTGTGTCCTTGATGCAAACAAGCTCAAAATCTATAGCTACGCCGCGTTGAATGAGAGAAACTACATGCTCCATAAGCCCAGCATCACAAGGCATTGTGATAGGCCCTTCTTGATGACATGGTGAACCATTAAACTCTTGTGCAGAAATGTTGAGAAGCTCTCGGAAAACGCTGTTGTTGAGGTAAACTAGAGGCATCACAAAGCGCGTCTGGTCGGTGCTGTAAACAACAAAATGTCCTTTATCAGCAGCTGATGATGATCTTCTCCAACTCACTTCATTCATGTCACTATAATCTGTTATTAGTACATCACTTGATGACATAATTTTTTTCCTCCCTTTTGAACCCATTTTGTGGCACATCCTAGTGACCAAATTTGTGATCTTCTTGGAGATGATCATGGTGAATATTGTAGACACTAGCTCTCAACATGTATGTATCTGGATATGGATTCAATAAATGGAGAAAATTGTGAATCTGGTGATGTCAGTTTTTATGCAGAAAAGAGCCAATTGGGAGTGATGTGACACTGTTAGAAAATATTATAGCTTTCATCTCATCATGTAGTGATTTTCAATGGAAAACAATGTAAGTATTAGCTACTCATAACAGATGTTTGGATGGGACGTATTTTCGTGAATCGTGATTATCTATGTTTCATATTCTTTTCGGTTGTTGGCATTATAGTTTTATTTTTTATTTTTAGATTGAGTCCTTATATTTGGATTATAATCCGTAAACTTTGTAAATAATCCTATATATCAAAATCCATGACCTCAAACCCGACTTGGTACTTGTTTTGTGACACTACTGATAAGCTTAGAACAACCGTATTATCTTTTAGCTTACTGCTAGAAAGAAACATGTTTGATGAAAATGACCAACTTCTAGCTTATAATTCTTGTCATTCTGCTAAAAGTTGTTACTTTCTGCAAGAGCAAAATATCATCCTGCAGTTCTGAAGGAGCAAAGAGAGTGAGAGTATCTAGAATTTCCCACGTTTACCCCGCCATCAACCATTAATGAATAGAGTAAAATTGTTCTTTATGTCTTCAATTTCGACATAACCATTCTTTTTGGATCTATTAGTAACTGAAATGAAGTCATTGAACTCCAACGTTAATGACTAAACATTTTTCAGCTACTACCAACCATTAATTATGCTCAATTTCATCCTACAAATTTCAACTACTTCCTACTATTTCGGGCTTTGAAGTAGTGTTTCTAAACAAACTCTTAGGACCAAACTCTGAACTTTGACTCAACCCTAGCTAGAGTCTAGACCATTCCCAAATCTTAGTAACATATCTCAAATTTGTGTCATAATTTGTAAACAAACCAATTCAATCAATTAAGCTTTTTATTAAGAACTATTAAGTTGCAAATGATTTTGGCTTTCAATCTCACAAAATCACCTTAATAATTTGTTGTTTATTCAGACTTTTATTTTATTAAATTGTGATAAAATAGTATCCACAAACAAATTTGACTTCAATTTTTTTTCTTTTAAATTGTAGTTCTCAATCCTAAATCAATTCACCATCTTAACATAAAATTATGATGAACAAAATCAAATACTTTGAGACAAAAAAAATAAAATTTATCCCATAATCAAATTAAAACTAAATAAATTACAAGGTCATATTTATGTGGACTGGACACTACATAAAAAAAGCTTATCTTCTCTCATTACACCAACGTATAAAAACGCCAACGACATTTTGAAACTCCACAGATAACCAGAAGCCATGGAAGGCCTCAAACTTCCACAATCCTTCCATGGCGGGAAAGCTATGGTGGTTCCTCGACGCACTTCGTTTCTGCGGGACAGATCAACCTTCCCAATTCAAGCCACTCCCACTTTTTCACTCTCCGCTGGTACCCACTTTTCTTCAATTTTCACTTTTGAATTAAAGTGATGCAATTTCTGGACTCGGAATTGGGGAAGATTCATTTTTGCTTGATACCCATTTAGAAAAAAATAGGAACTTGTTAGTGGGTAATGTGGATTTTTGCTTTACCATTAATGGGTCTTGCTCGAATTTGGATGAAGTGAATCAGTTTCAGTTTAAATTTACTGGAATTATATAGTTTAGCAATTTGGAATTAGTTTTTGGGGTTTGTTAGTTTATAATATTGCGTGGAGGAATTGCTAGTTTTGCTCTTGCTAGTTACTACCCTAATTTGGCTCTTATCGGTACTATATCACTGATTTATTCATATGAATTGACAAAGATGCAAAAGAATTACCAACTACCAAGTGACTTGCTGAGTTGCTTCACCTTGTGTTTCTTCGATTGTTAAGCCTGTCATAGCAAGTCTCCTCATTAGGACCTTTTGGTCAATTCCATTCCACAATTTTTATGACAAATGCTACCTAAGTACTTCTGCATCAGGCAGGATAGGACATGTACTTTTACTCCTAATTGAGGGGTTTCTATAGACCCAATCGTTGTTGGAAACTATTAGGTAGAGAAGGATCTTTCAGTAGTTACTTTTTTCCATAAAGCTTATTACTTTGAGACACGTTATAATCTTAATTTTGTTCATTTTCTTCACTGTATAATACCATGTTTTACATGATGACTTGTTAGTTTATGAATATAAGTTTGTTGGTATTGTGCAGGATTTATTAGAAGGAACCTAGGCTTTTCTTCTTCAAGTATCTTGCCCTATAGACATTCTTGTAATGCGCAGTTTAAACCAAGAAGTATATCAGGTTATTTTTCTGCCATTTTGTTATATTATCCATGTGGTGTTTTTCAGCTTCTATTTTCGAAGGACATTGTATTTACCACGTTGCTTTCAGCATCAGTACAGCCTGTGACTGAGGAAGTGGTGGAGGATAATTCCAAGGATCTCCTTACAAGTGGGAATGCAATACGCCGTCGGTTTCTTGATTTTTATGCTTCCCGTGGTCACAAGGTTCTCCCGAGTGCTTCTCTTGTGCCAGATGATCCCACAGTTCTACTGACAATTGCTGGAATGCTTCAATTCAAGCCTATATTTCTTGGAAAGGTATGATACCAAAATTTCTGTAATAACATTTTGTGGTTCACTATTGTTCCATTGAATTGGATATGACTTACTTGAAGATGTTAGCCACCAGCCCACCACAATAACACAGCATGGATAAGAGACAGGTCCTTTGAAAGAACTGACCAGTCCTAGAAACCCATTCAAAATTGTCTGTTTCCCCCCCCCCCCACCAAAAAAAAAAAAACTTCTTGGTAGAAAACTATATATTAACTACTGTACGTATAAGATTATCTTCACTTTATGCGATTTTGCCCTCTGTTATCTTACCAATCAACAATAATGGCAGTCCAATTCTAGCAAAATCAGCATATCTTATAGGGAGCGATATGTTTATTGAAGAAAAAAAGAACTATAGAACAATTTAGTGTCCTGGATCCTATGAACTGGAAAACTTTGTCTAGAAGTGTCTGTGATCTCTCCTTCTGTCTGAAATTCTATCAGACTGTCCCTCCACTATTATGATGGCATTGTATGCCTAAAGAAATTGAACTGGATACTCATTTGAATGTAAACGCCTCACTGAAATTCTGTAGAAAATTGTTACTTTTCTCTGTACCAAAAGTTCTCTCTTTTACATTTTTAGTTCAGATTAGCAGTTATCAGATGCTAAGAACTAAGAAGGTTAGATTTTATAAGTCAACTTCAAATTCACAAGGAAAATGAAAATTATGGGAAGACTGATGTTGATGACCTTCTGTCATTTAGACTTAACAATGAAAGTTTCATTAATATTACCATGGTCTTTTTGGATGTACAGGAGATATTGGATTAAGATAAGTAGTTGTAGTTCAAAACTTTCAGAAGTTAGATTAATCATATTAAGAGGCACAGAATCCTTTCTATGCATTAGCACTATCATTTACTTGGCTTGTTAGAATCATGGGATGCGGAACTTATATTTAACTACCATAATGCACTTTAGTAGTTTACATTATGTCATCTTATGCGATAGCCCAATTGCGGATTGATCGGTTTCATCTGGTATCTTATAGTAAAGTGGTCCGATGAATAGTTTCTTTTAGTGCCCGCTAGGTGATACCTGGATGAATAGTTTATCAGTTCTGTTTTTATCGTGAAAACATATATCAGTATCTTCTTTTATTTTATTGAGCTTTTAGATCTATTGATGCTTTAGGATCTCACTTTCAGGTTCCCAGACAAGTACCCCGTGCCTCAACTGCGCAAAGGTGCATCCGTACAAATGATGTGGAGAATGTAGGCCGCACAGCTCGTCATCATACATTTTTTGAGATGCTTGGAAACTTCAGTTTTGGAGACTACTTCAAGAAAGAAGCGATCAAGTGGGCATGGGAGCTGTCAACTGCAGAGTAAGCATAAAATTATTAGATTGTTAATGGGCTGCTAAGTTCCACGGTTATAAGCTAATGCTAACTATTTCAGACATACTGTCCTCTTCATGTTTAAAACTTATTATTCTTATCTGTGCGTGTGTCTGTGTGCGAGAGAGACACTCTTATCATCTGTATTTTTTCTGCTTTCAGATATGGACTGCCAGCTGACAGATTATGGATTAGTGTTTATGAAGATGATGATGAAGCTTTTAAAATATGGCATGATGAGGTAAGCTGCAGATTTTTTATAATCATACGCTTCTCTTTATGCTAATTCTCCCTTTCATGATTGTTTCACATTAATATTGCATTATTCTGTCGGTTCATATTCCTTCCATCTTCCCCCATTTCTTAAGATATTTTGTAGTCGACACCATGTTGTTTCTCCTTTTGAAAATATGGGTGTCAGATTAGATACATGAAGACAGATACTCACATCTGACATTTTGACATGCACTTGCATACTTATACAAGAATCGATGATTGTTTACTTAGTAGAAAGTGCATAATCATGGAGGATTATGCATTTTCCCAAGAAACATACACTCACTAATCTATATTGTGCTATTTGTTTTTTGTCCTCTTGATGCAAACAAAGACTAAAATGTATAGGAAGAGAACCAGCTCTATCAGTACTAAATACTAATTGTATGATCATTGCTTTTGTATCAGGTGGGTGTTCCTGTTGAGCGTATCAAGAGACTGGGTGAAGAAGACAACTTTTGGACTAGTGGAGTTACTGGTCCCTGTGGTCCTTGCTCTGAGTTGTATTACGATTTCCATCCTGAGAGGGGTTTTTCTGATGCTGTAGGCATCCAACTGAATAACTATAGTTCATTCATAGGCGTTCTTATTTGAGCTTGTTTGGTTGGGATTGGATGCTCTTAAAATTCCATGAACATACACTTCAAGTGGCTTTTTTTTGTATGTTTTTTCTTTATAATCTTCTCTTAACCACTGGCTTTCATACTTATTTTTTGAATTAATATTCTCAGGATCTTGGAGATGATACTAGATTTATAGAATTCTACAATTTGGTTTTCATGCAATACAACAAAAAGGATGATGGATCACTTGAACCCTTGAAACAGAAGAATATAGATACTGGACTTGGCCTGGAGCGTATGGCTCGCATCCTTCAGAAGGTATTTGTTCATCAGCTGCACTCTAGACTTATGAAAGAATATATATATGTTTTTTTTTTGTGTGATCAGAGCTAACATTAGCAGAGGGAGTTTACAGTAACGAAGTTTCATGACCAAAGTGGTGTTCTCCAGCATAATACTCTGTTTGTCACGCTTCAGAACTTCTTTGGCATAAAAGTCACATTTTCTTTCCTGCAGGTTTCAAACAACTACGAGACCGACTTAATTTATCCTATTATAGAAAAGGTATCAGAATTGGCAAATGTCTCATATGCTCTTGCTGACGATCACACAAAAACAAAACTCAAAGTATGTTATCTTTAACTGTTCACAACCTCTCTAAAGTTGTTTTGTAAAATGCTCTTGATTTGTATCCCCGATAGATGTGCATTATTACTGTAAAGTTCTTTGTTGTTTTCAGATTATTGGAGATCATATGCGTGCAATAGTTTATCTCATATCAGATGGCGTGTTCCCGTCAAATATCGGAAGAGGTTACGTAGTTCGGCGGCTTATCAGAAGGGCTGTTCGAACTGGCAGGTTGCTAGGTATAAAGGGTGACGGAAGAGGAAATCTTGAAGGAGCATTTCTGCCCACGGTTGCAGAAAAAGTAGTAGAAATGAGCACTTACATCGACTCGGATGTAAAGGACAGTGCCCCTCGCATATTTGAAGAATTGAAAAGGGAAGAACTACGCTTTGTGCAGACCTTGGAGAGAGGAGAGAAGTTGCTTGATCAAATGCTAGGTGATGCATTATCAAGTTCTCGTGAAAAGGGAACTGTACCATGCTTGTCAGGCAAAGATGCCTTTCTTTTGTACGACACATTTGGATTTCCAGTTGAAATAACCGCAGAAGTAGCTGAAGAGCAAGGTGTTAGTATAGATATGAATGGTTTTGATATTGAAATGGAGAACCAAAGGAGGCAATCTCAAGCTGCACACAATACTGTAAAGCTTGAAGTTGGCAATAGTGCAGACATAACAGAAAATGTTCCCGACACTGAATTTTTAGGATACGATACCCTTTCTGCAAGAGCAATAGTGGAGGGCCTTATGGTGAATGGGAAACCAGTGATACAGGTTTCCGAAGGAAATGATGTAGAAGTTTTGCTGAACAAAACACCATTTTATGCTGAATCAGGTGGTCAAATTGGTGATCAAGGTTTTATATATGTTGCAGCAGCTGAAAACCAACAAACAGCTGTTATAGAGATCAAAGATGTTAAAAAATCTATGGGCAACATATTTGTTCATAAAGGAACTATCAAAGAGGGCATGTTAGAGGTTGGTAGAGAAGTGGAAGCTACAGTGGATACAAAGTTGAGACAGCGGGCTAAGGTACAAGCATAACTGCAGGTTGAACTTTTTTTCTTCAACATATATTTTATCCATCCTGCTCTTCAAGTGAGTTATAACATCTCTCTTTCATATTTTATAGGTTCATCATACAGCTACTCATCTGCTACAAGCAGCACTTAAAAAAGTTATAGGTGAAGAAACATCACAAGCTGGTTCTATGGTGGCTTTTGAGCGTCTCAGGTTTGATTTCAACTTCCACCGACCACTTACAGACAGCGAGCTTGTTGAGATTGAAAACCTGATCAATGGATGGATTGGGGATGCTACACTTCTTCGGACAAAAGTGATGCCTATCAATGAAGCAAAAAGCGCAGGGGCAATAGCAATGTTTGGGGAGAAATATGGAGAAGAGGTTTGAATTCTTTCTAATGATAAACTTTTGCTCACTTTATTAGCTTATATCCTATGAAACACCGACACAGGTATCCGAGTTGGTTCAGTCTTGGGCTTGTGTGGCCCGTTTGTGTTGCCTTCCTGTTAATTCTTAGTCCACGTACAGGGCATGCTATGTTGTCTGGCCTGCACGTGAGGGATAGTATTAAAGTATCCCACATTGAAGAAATGTAAAGTTAATGATCTGGATGTATAAAAATTTAGTCGTGCAATGGGAAATGAGCTGATAAGTTTCCTTTTTCTAATGCTGTGGCATAGGTACGTGTTGTTGAGGTTCCTGGTGTATCCATGGAACTATGTGGTGGAACCCATGTTGACAATACTTCTGATATACGTGGCTTCAAAATAATCTCAGAGCAGGGCATTGCATCAGGAATCAGACGCATAGAAGCTGTGGCTGGTGATGCTTTTATTGAATATGTTAATGCCCGAGATCACCATATGAAACATTTATGCTCTACTCTTAAAGTATGTTTTCCTTCTATTTTTGATATTGGGATTCTCTTGAGTTGTTTCAGATTGCTGTGCTTGATTCTTTCATTGGTGCGCGTAGTGGTTGCATTTTCTTTCATTTTCTCTGTAGTTAGGGTTGCCAACTTGGTTTTTGATGGCTGTGCTTGGTCCTTTTGTTATTCAATGGAGCTCCCTGCTTCTACAATTCCTTTTTTAAGATAATAAGAAAATGGCCTTGTTCAGCACGTTATCACCTCCATTGTTCAGCTTTAACAGGGTAGAAGACAGTTTCATAGTTTTATATTCCTAAGACCAGGTCCTTAGTTGGATAAAAACTTATATAGGGTGGTCACCAGCATTTCTTAGACTAGGGAGTTTGTTTTGTGAGTACAAAGTCAACATGGGTTGTCTAACAGTGAATACTTTCTCCATTTATCACTATAGAAGCTCACTGATACAATTTACATAGTTTAGGACTTCGGTATGCTTACTACAGTCATTTGAAAATAGTAAATTGTTAATTCAAATTTCATTTGAAGGTAAAAGCTGAAGAAGTAACAACCCGGGTGGAAAGTCTCCTAGAGGATTTACGAACAGCAAGGACTGAAGTTTCTACGTTGCGTGCCAAAGCTGCAGTGTACAAAGTATCAATGATAGAAAGTAAGGCATTCACCGTGGGCACTTCAACAAAGATCAGGTAGTCGTTTGCTTCCATGCAATGATTATAATCCCAATTCATCAGCTACATGTACCTCTCTTCCCCTTCATCGAGCCTTACCTTACATGAAAATAAGATGAGTAGTATGCATAAGTATCATTCGGGGGTCCTTATTATAGCTGTATGGAGTTAACAGTGCAGATTTGATGAAGCCAGAAACTTAAAACCTTGTCCATTTGGTATTTTACTTGTTTCCAAATTACACCTCAACTCAACACAGTCACACTGCTTTAATCCGAACTTGTTGGGCTTGTCGGTTGGAAACATTGTTTACATTTCAGCCTTCCTCTTCTAAAGTTAAAGCATTATTTATGTTAGTACTTGTTCTAAAATAATTAAACGATTTTCTTTTTCAGGGTGCTAGTTGAGTGCATGGATGATATTGATGCCGATGCACTAAAAAGTGCGGCTGAATATCTGATAGATACACTAGAAGATCCTGCAGCCATAATTTTGGGTTCAAGTCCGGGCGAAGGGAAGGTGAGCTTAGTTGCTGCATTCACTCCAAGCGTGGTAAAACTGGGCATTCAGGCAGGGAAGTTTATAGGCCCTATAGCTAAGCTGTGTGGTGGTGGAGGTGGCGGGGGGCCCAATTTCGCCCAGGGCGGACGGGAGCAGCCAGAGAATTTGTCTAGTGCTCTTGAGAAAGCTCGGGAAGATCTCGTCTCCGTCCTATCCGAAAAGGCAAGCTGAAACTCCATCAGTTTCCGTGAAATTTCCACATCAGGTTAAACGGGGATGACTCTCGCTTATGAAGGCTCCAAAGCTGCCCCGCCTACAACTTGCAGGGTACACATACTTCCATTTCTTAACACATATCTAGCGTATGAAAATTCTTTTCGTTGTATAGTGTCGTTTCATCATTCAAACTTATTTGGTTCCAAATAAATTCTGATGTCTATGAATACTCGACACTCACTTTGAAAACATAACGCATCTTACTTCCCCATAAGGAATATAGATGCTATTGTATATCTGGTGGGTAGGTCACGAAAAATATATGCACTTGTGATACAGATCGATACCCTGAGTTCAAGTTTTGTGGCTGGCGATATCTTTCGTGCTACCTAGAACTAGCATATTCATATTCATATTCTAGTTCCTTTCCTTAGAAGAAAACGTAACTATAGGACATGCACATTGCACTTATAGACTGGTTGGTTGGTTGGTTTAACTAGCACTCTTAGTAGAGTCCTATAGTGGAATCTTTCATGGAAAAACGTATTGCATCCACTTCCTGATCATGCGTCTCCATCTTGAAATCGAAGCATATTATATACAGAGTATCATATAGTGGTCATTTTCTAAGCTGTTCTGTCCTGAGATCAAAGCATGTTATAAAAAGTATGTTTAGTGGTCGATTTTGACATTAGTGTGCTGATTAGCAAACTGAACCACAATTCGTGCGCGAAGTTTATTAGTATTATCATGGTCACAGCACGAAATTGTTTTCCCACGGTACACAGATCACAATATGTGTAGGGTTCTTGGAGATTTGGTTGATCATGTGTTGCATTATCGTACTATAAACGTTGTGAGAATCAAATCATATCTGCAGATATGTAGTATCGGTTTACAGTGATCTTGTAACATGCTATTAGGTTAACGATGGTTCGTGTTGTTCTTCGAGGGTTGATGATGCACATGGGCTCAGTCAAGAAATGTGAAAATCTAAGTTAAATGGTTGATTTCATGATGTGTATACTAATTTGTTGCAAGAAATGGTGGCAAAATTGGTAATTATCCGTTTGAAAACCCAATGGATAGGTATAAATTAATGGTGTGAATTAGGAAAATTACTCGTACGAGTCAATTTCTTTGACAACATGAAAATTAATTAATGGGAAATTTCCCTTGCTAAAATATCATATAAGAACATTTTATGAATAAAAACAATGTCAAAACTATACATATTCTAACAATATTTTTAGAAATATGTTATTTTTTATAAAGGTTAAGTTAACTAAAAAGTTCCTATTTTTTTGGGATGGCTTAATAGTCAAGACACACACCTTTCTGCGAGAGGTTGTGGGTTCAACTCTTGAGTCGGGTAGAGATTGAGTGAAGTTTTAAGGAGAGAACTACCCTATGTTATATAGCTCAAATGATCATAATAAAAAAAAATTCTATTTTCAAATCATTATATAAAAAAAAATAGAATTTTTATTGTAACATTTCAAAAGATTAGTTTTGATCTTTGAAAATTGTGATATTATGATTGAAAATAAATCATGATCTCCAAGTTTTGGGTGTTCTGTATATATATTTATTTTGGTTAAGTATTTAAAAAATTGACAACTTTCCCATTTTTAAAAATTATTTCCAACTCCATATAAAATTGTCTTAAACTTGAATCATTCCTAGTGACACTTATCTTCAATTTGTTTGCATGCCAAAAAATGTAGAGAGAGAACAAATTAATGGGAAGGTGTAGAGAGAGAATAAATTAATGGGAAGGTTCTGTTATCACCAAAGGTCTAAAGTCAACCTCAACCACAGCTGTTTGACAAGTATATTGGCCACATTCAAGGTTTGAACAAGTGGAACTTTTTGTTTTATCTTTTCTACTCACAAACAAGCAAAGCAAAGCAAAGCAAAGCAATCATCATTTTCACCAAACTTACAATCTCTTTCATTCTTTACTTTCTCTTGCTGTTTTTAGAACCATATACAAGTAATGTAACCAAAATTTCCCAAAGCAATGCACCCAAAATTCCAAACTTCTACTACATGTTCTCTCCACTTTACATATAAAAAAAGAAGTCATATTTCTCAGTTAAAATAGCCTTTTTCTGCTCTTAAAACCTAAAAAACTGGAGAAAAGAGAGATTCAAACACTAAATTTGGGTTTTATAGAAAGAATAAACAAATAAAGACTCCAAGAAAACACACAAATGTTCATTTCACACGCAGAGCCAAACAGCCAACACTCCCAACCCAACAGCTGGCCGCACCCAAAAACCCATAGTCGGTGACAGAAACCGACCAATCCATCATCAACCAGCCGCGTTTTCGCAAAAATATGCCTGTCCTTTTTGCTGACCTGTAACCCACACTCTCACTCCTTCTTCAATTCCCTATATATACACACAATCGCTTTCAATTCTTCATCAAAAAAATGGCTTCCTTTCTAAGCTTTCTCCTCTTGCTCCTCCTCACAATCTTCTCTGCAACTGCTTGCGATCGCTGCGTCCACCCGACCAAAGTTTCTTACT
>JAYMSZ010001172.1:0-15306 GCA_036897665.1 Pelargonium citronellum | reverse complement strand
CTAACATTTTTTTTTTTATTTTTTTGGCCATTTGGTTTTTTTTCCTTTTTTTTTTTTTTTTTTTAACCTAAAAAAAAAGGAAGAAAAACCAAATGGACAATAAAATATAAGAACAAATGTTAGTCAAGTGGAGGAATTTAATCTATTTTAGTAAAATCTAAGTGCATTGAATCATGATGGGTATTATTTACGTTTAACTAATCTTTAGTATTTTAAAGCGTTAAAGTTTTGGATAATAGATATCAATAGTCACCCAATCAATTGGGATAATAAGTGGAGAGATTAGCTGCTTGACCACATGCACAAGATGCTATTTGAATCTCATGTATTCCCTTTAAACATTACGGGGATGATTGGAGCTCCTATACAACTCTACCACTTCGGATAACGTCTTATTGTCCAAGTGGAGCGAAATATTGTGGTGGTTGTCTAGCAAAGCGATAAGTCTTGAAGATAACCCGACAAGGCAAAGACCTTAGAGGTTACCGATGAGACAGAGATCCAGGAAATAGAGAGACATGTAAATTACACGATGAGGCAAAAAGTTTGAAGGTCTCTTGTGGAGACTAAGTGTTGAGTATATGTAATGCACTTTCGTTGTGGTGACCGTTTACAAAGGAGAGGTGATGAACTCTCCTTATGATGATCGTTTACGAATGATGGGTGATAAACTCTTCTCGTGGTGACTATTGACGAAGGAGGGGCAATGATCTCTCATTGTGTTGATTGTTTACAAAAGAAAGGAAAATTCTAATTGCAATCCTTGGAGCTCCTTGTGGAACCTAATTGTTGAGTAGCTCTCCGTACTTGAGATCTACGTAATTGGACTCTCAGTAATAGAGCTCTATGAAGTTGAGTTTCACGTGATTGGACTCTCCAGGATTGAGAGCTCCGTCGACGAGTCTCTTTGTAATCAAGCTCTTTGGGGATTATTACTCGGGAAAAGTCTAATAACTTTCATAATCATGGCTAAAGTTAGGAAAAGTTTAATAATTTTCATGGCTAAGTTAGGAACTCTTAGAAGGTAATTTTCCATCCATTGTTTGTCCAAACATTTAGATTTTGCAACCAATTAGTCAGTATCTTGACTACTCTATTAGTAGTGAAAAAGTTGCATGAATGTCATAACCTAGGCTATAAATATAAGTAGTTCTATGCTCACAATATGTTAGAAACTTGTAGATGTCTATGATTGTGATTAAAGATGTTGCATTGTGAACAGTTGTTGTGTGTGTATAGGGTTGGTTGGTGGACACAGTCACGGCCACGTTTCATTATGTGTTTTGTAGCCTCTTCTTTGTGCTTTTTCTCAACACAAGGCCACGGAAAGCAAAAGGAGATGATCATATAATTGTAAAAGCGTTTCGGCGCAGTGAAGTTGGGCTTATTTTGCTTTGTCTTGTTGTTGTAGCTCTCTCTAGCCTGTAGGGGCATCAACCCTACACTAGTAGTAGTATTTTACAAATCCACCGCCCAAGTCCTACACATTACACAACTTGTTCTGTCTCAGTACAAACGCAGATATGTAATCCGATATTGTATGAGATTTTGAGACCGACTCATGACCAGAACTCAACAGAAATATGGGAGTAAAAGAGACCAATCATACATTGGAGATTTCAAGGATTCTTTCATGCCATGGCTTTTTTGTCCGTTGTCTGTCACCCACCTGAAATCACGGAGAATAGCATCTTCAGCCCTTCCCTCCTATAAGATATTGATCATAATCACAGCCTATGATAATAATTGAGAGCACGCATGGTTTATCAAATTGAATAATATATAACAGATCTGCCTTCTTTTCTTTATGGGGGGAAATTATTCACTCATCCAGATAATATCATCACATGTACAATAATAGATACTGCTACAATTATCAGGCATGTACTGTGTCCATGAGCCAAATCTACAAATACATTTGTCTCTGTGTTGTTCATTGCTTCCAGTTATGCCCAACTAGATAAATAGTGCATATTGATCTCTTGCTAAATAACATATCAAGGGGAAATTATTACAGGAAAACAACAGATTGGATAGTAAAAATGCAAACAAGAACTCATAATAGAACAAAAGAAAAGAAGAATAGTATCAGTGACACATATATAGTATACTGCTCACACATATATAATATACTGCTCGCTGCCTTTTGTCAACTCCCCAACAAGTTCCATTGTCAAACTCTTCTCTGCCATAAAGCAAATTTATGTGTGCATGTGTGTTTTCATTGTTGATATCCGAACAAACCTAACCAATATAATTGTTCCTTGTCAATTGGAGGAATCACATAATACCACCTGGTAATTCCTTACAGCTAACCACATTTGAAGCCAAGAGAGCACTAAATCACATATCATCTTGAATGAGCTATAGATAGATTATGATGTCCCTTGACTACTTGACAGTAAAAAAATGGAAAACAAGATTGAAGAAAACTTTAGGGTACAAGAAGCAACATACAAGCTGCTTTATGACAACTGTTCTTTCAGAAGCAGAAAATGAGCTTCTAATTTCTTAGCGACCAAATACGAAGTAAAATCACAAGGCCTAGGAACATTGATTCTGCCTAAAAAATGTTTGGTATTATTTGGAAAGAAAAAGTTCCCCTTCTCCATGAATTTGCACATAGCCACAACTATTTTTTGACGCCTGATCTCAGATTGGAAGCAAAAAAACTAAGTACCTTGAAACAATCTCATTTTTGAGAATCTTTTAATGCTTTATCTGGTAATATATTATTTGGCAGAGTAAGTTCTGGAGGAAGGTCACGAACAACTCCCAGCATTGAGTCGTACTCTTCATCGCGGCGTGCAAACTTCTTACGTAGCTCCTTCTCAAACTCAATCTCATCAAAGGACTTTGCATTCTCAGCTGCATGAACCTGTGCGAGGTTGGTATAATTGGTGGCTGACTGTGAAATAAAGGCTATCTCTTCATCAGTTAGCTTCCTCAGGAACTTTGCTGGATTGCCTGCCCACACCTATATAAATGTATTACATAGAGATCAATTGTATGCATTTTCAAACGCTTTTATTTAAGTGACATTGAATTTCAATGCAATACCTTTGACACACAAGATGCTAATTCTTAAAGTTAGACCTCTGATTCTGGATCAACTGTTTTCCAACTTCAGGCAGGATTCATGTGTATTTGGATTTATTATTTGTTTTTTTTTTTTTTTTTGGTAGGGTGTTGAAGTGAAATTGACTAGGTTGACAGTTTAGGGGAAGAGAATTGAAAAGCATCAGAATCCTTTTCGACCCAACTATGCTAATTTTAGCCAAAAAAACTGAAGTTGATAAAAAGGAAACCCACATTGTTATTACCAACAATCTTTTACCATTTTCCTGACTCTTCTTGTCCTCAGTAGCCACGTTGAATTACAGTTTTACCAATTTTGACAACTGGGCCTATACATCACCTAGGGCACCATCCCAAGCATATAGATCATAAGGAAAATTTGCACAGGGCTGGACGTGGACTTTAATATTTACCAAGGCACAAATTCAACTCTATTCCATTTTGTTGCTATGTTTGGACATTTCCTTTTTAACTACAAATACGAAGGGTGAAAGAATTTATGGTGAACTGCATGCAAGTTTCTGTTAAATTTCAACTTCAACTGGCACATTCTCTTCCTCTCATACAATAGAGACTAGAGGCCAAAACTGTCATGGATCAGAGAAGGAGGGTTTATTTGGGTTGTCTGCAGCTTAAAAAAAAGCTGGAGAAGTGTGAAAATTTGCAATCTTCCAAATTAGGGGAAACAAAAGCAATAAATACTTTCTAAGCCTAACTATGCAATTTGCACAGATTAAGACAGAACAGATACCTCTCCAGCAGGGATCCTTGTATTCTGCCTCACAAGGGCTCCAGCAGCAACCATGGAATGCTTCTCAACAACTACTCCATCGAGTAACACTGCTCCCATACCAACAAAGGCTTCATCCTCAATAGTACATCCATGTATAACAGCACTATGTCCTGGTCATTTAGAGCATTATCAATACTCCAAGAAAAAAAAAACGACCTTAAATCATGACAAACAGCTTATAGCTACTGCATAACTCACCTACAGTAACATTGTCCCCGATCATAGTTGGCAACACCTTCCCACTTATATTGGACTTGGCCACATGCACAAGGGAGTTATCCTGTATGTTTGTTCCAGAGCCAATACTTATGCTGTTCACATCACCTATGCAAAAATATATTTTACAATCTTATTAACAACGCTTGTCCACCCAGGGAATGATTCTAGACAGAAAATAATCAAGTTCATTAAAATCTGACGTTCTGAACAATAATATATCTTAGAAAAATTCATAAATTTCCTTGTATTGGGTTTGAGGAAGTGGATATATGCAAATGATTTGGACAACACTTCAGGTCCATTAAGAATTCACCTCTCTTTAATGAGAGACAGAGACCAAGAGGGTAAAATAACCCTCCCATAATTTTCCACAACAAAATTTGAATCTGAAAATAATCCTTCAGCATGACTTGATTATGGTGGGTACCTTTAAAATCAGTAACTTGACATGTCTAATATCCAGATAATTAACAACTAGACAATACATAATCCAATGAAATTGTGACTAGATGGAACCACCAAAGATGGCCAAAAATACTAAATAAAATCAAAATGTTTCTGTGTAAGTGACATTAATTCTTATAGAACAATTAAGCGGACTAAAAGGGTATAAATTAGTGATATTTCTAGACATCAATGTGTGCCTCAGCCACAAGCATGAAAAAATGTGACATGAAGCCAACCTCTTCATAGCACACATGCAGTATAATTGCAGCTCGAACACCCTAAAGCATCAACAACCATTATATTCTATTTACTAAATCATAATGTGGCTAATTGACTATAAACACCAAGGATCATACATGTCAATACAATGCCATTTCTCAAAACTACAAACCTAAAAATTAAAAGGCATACCTCTCAAAACACATCCATACCAAATAGAAGCTCCTCGCCCCACTTGAACATCCCCAATGACGGATGCACTCGGGGCCACAAAAGCATCCTTATCAACAATCGGAGCTTTATCAAATACTTTCATCAGAGTCCGATGCCGAGACACTAACACAAGAAAAATAACAAAACCAAACATAAAAATACACAACAGACAACAACAAATTCACTACCCAATAAAACAGAAGAGAAACCAAATTGATCAGAGATTTAGGCAAGACATTTAGACTAGAGTGGTCTAACAAGGCAAATTAGGTCGAGAATCGATGGTTTAAGCGCATGAACGATGGACCATAGGTCGGGATAGAGAGAGAATCGAAGGAAGGAGATGGGATCTAGGGCTTACGTTGCTCTTTGAAGTAGGAGTTGCCTTGGAGGCGGGAGCCGAGGCGATCAATAGCCTGGCCGGTCTCACGAATCCAGAATCCGACGGTGTAGACAGCTTTTCCCAATGTTCCCATCGTATTGTGACCACCTCTTCTTCTTCGAGGTCAGATTCAGGTGTTTCAGCTGAAAAAAGATTGGTGAGTGAGAAGATAAACTCAGAAATGGAAGCGAACGAGGGAGAGAGATGGAGGAAGATGCAAGGGGCGCGAGTGTACTATCCCACAATGCAGGGTGCGAATCTACCTTGCAATGAGAGTGGTACCTTAGACTTTCCCTACGGTTCATGAAGTTCTCCAATCAGTTCTTACCACGTGTCGCTGTGATAAGAATCGTAAAAAATATAACGCCGTTTCCGGGGATCGAACCCGGGTCGTCCGCGTGACAGGCGGAAATACTTACCAGTTACCACTATACTACAACGACTTCACTTGTTCACAAAAACACATTTTCGATATTAAAAAATTAAAATATATGATTTTTTTGCCATATTCCATTGCTCATTTTTAAACAACGTTGATGGGGTGGTAATTTCATCTTGCTGTGGTATGAAAATTTTCATTCAAGAAAATCGAGTCGAACATACAAACGATCGCAAGAAGAAGTGTTATAGAGTCCATAATATCTTTGAGAAAGTAGAAAGTGAATATGAAATGATTACTATCATTAATTCACTTGTTATGCGAACATAGGGCAACTCTTTAATTTTTATTGGGCTTTTACACTTGCACCAAACTAAACAAATGTTTTTTTTTTTTTTGTTGAAGGTGCTAGAATCTGTAATATTATGTGTTTCGAGTAGTATTTTCAAACTGAAGGAAAATTTGTTTTTTCATTTTCAGAAGCAGCAACATCTATAAATTTTACACTTGTAGCAGAGACATATATCAGAAGTGTAGTTCGGACCACTACATACATGACTACAAAAAGAGATTTTAGGAATTATAAACTTGAGCAGATCACAGGGATGGATGCTCCAACAAATCTATCACATTCAGTCTCTCCTGAACATAACTTGGCAGTCAATAAGGCCACCATCTACCAATTAGTCTCTGAGCCATCACCGCCTCAAGGTTTCAACAATGTAAGAAGCATACAGATCCCTGCAATGCAAACAAAATCAATGTAAGAAGCATGCAGATCCATGAAGAACTTTGAAACCAGTCTGGATATCTCGTAAAACTCACATGGAGTACTGAATAGCATCATTGGCAGCATCAGCGGGCAGAAAGTCTTCAACATCAACTTTCTTGTTCTCGTTCTTTTTATCTGTTGTTTGGGAGAAGTTAAGGATTTGGGAAACCAGTCAAGCAGAACACTTCACATGGCAAGGTATACAATGTAAATAAGATGTTTGGAATAATGCATGTATATGAATATGGATGTGGACTCCTAAGTCTATGAATATGGATGTGTTATGAATGCAGGGAAGAATAAGTAATAAATGCATGTAGGGGGATACAGTCCTCGAAGAAGCGACGGATCTCTGCAAGGCGATGTGGAGGAAGCTCCTTGATGTCCTTGTAATGGCGGAACTCAGGGTCATCAGCACACACAGCTATAATTTTGTCATCCTTTTCACCCTGCAAAAGGAGTACTCTTGTTATCAGTTCATTCAGAAATTTAAAAGATGGCATGAGAATATATAACAAGAAAAAGGAGAAACTTATGTGATAGGCATGGGCAAACTGCCTTGTTCTTTGTGATAAATGATCTCCCCTCCAAAAGTTAACACAAGTACTATTCAATTATTTTATAATTTGTGTTTACTGCTTTAAGACATTAAGAACCCTTGAATGAAAAGGAGTGTCAAAGACTTGAAATAAAAATTATTTACAGAGGTATCTGCTATGATACTAAGTTACTAACAAAATGTACAAGATATTTACTATCTTCAAGAAGATTAAACATAGCACAACCAACTTGTCCCCTCCCAATGATGGAAAAAAAAAGAAGTAAGACTGATAGTTTACCTGATCAATCATAGGCATTAATCCAATAGCACGAGCACGAAGAAAACAACCAGGTAGCACAGGCTCCTATATAAGAATACATTCCATGAATTCTGCTGAAATAGAAGATTCAATGACATCTTGTCATTGAATAAATTATGCATCAGAGGGACCTACTTGCATCAGAACCAGGACATCCATAGGATCACTGTCCTCACAAAGAGTTCTTGGGATGAAACCATAGTTGTGGGGGTAGACAACCGACGAGTACAGAACACGATCAACCTGTTTTGAGAAGCTACATGCATTAGTTATCTTTCATTCTTTTCTTTTGTCCGAAACTCCCACATAGAATGCTTAGCAACACATCATAAAAACATTTACAACATTTATGAAACATCAAGAGTACTAATAAATATTCATATCATTAGCTAAAATTAGGGTGAAGGACAAATTTTGAAATGTAGAGCAGTGCTCAAACATATAATGGTACATTTCATAAGATAAGTCATGTGTAAGACTATAGAATCAGGTATCGTTAGTGTTGGCTTTAATTTATAAAATACAACTAAATCAATAATTCAATATATAAAGCATTTCTGGAAAACGCAAGATAGAATGGAGATTGGTAGAAATGAGAGTTTTGATACTTCTATTGCGAATTTTTAAGTTTTTAAAAATCTATAATCCCACTTGCAGGTATCATAAATTCTGGATTTCATCAAATAATAACGAGTTAAAAGAAAACATTAACTGATCTGGATCATCTGATAATAACTTAGTGTTGATATATACTAAAATCTGGTTACTTCCTACTTCCTAGCAATAAAACTTCCTGAGAGTAACGTGTAGAAATCTGCTTCTACAAGTTAAAAGGAAGAAGCAGAATTGCACCTTTATAAGACCAGTTTCCTTGTCCAGCTCATACTTGACCTTGCTGCCCTTGCCGATTTCAATCACCTACAACAGAAATTCATATTAGTATTGGGTGTTCATCAGACCTGTAGCAACCAGTGAAAGCTCCCATTCGATATTCATCAAGCCCAAATCCTCATCAGCCAAATTAACACTCCTTCAAGAATTTCCCAACAATGCATAATGATCGAGAAAAATGAAGCTTACACAGTTGAAAACAGATGGAGCATCAGACCCTGCATAAATTACATTGAACATTAATAACCATGGATGTATATGTAAGATTACAAAATCAATGAGTAATTAATTTGACAATACATAGAAGATCTTGTGGATCCTTTCAAAAAAAAAAAAAAAAGATCTTGTGGATTTAAAGAGTGGTCATCTAGTGGAGCTTAAAAGTTACAACCTAAGTACAATTGAATCTCTGTGTTTACATATAAACATTTCCTTGTCCAAAGGTAGATGTTAACTAAACAAAAATAGTGAAGCATAGATTTCACAAAGGTAGCGGCGTCTGTTTTATAACTTTTGGTCGTGTGTATTGAAACCAAGAATGGAATGGGAATGCGATTTTCATTCCAAAGTCATTCCATGACAAAAGAAATCATAACCAAATATGGTGATGAGAATCTCATTCCCATTCATAAACCAAGGATTCTAAGCCAAATGCTACCCAAGTGCATATGGACTAGGGAGTTTGGAAATTGTTCAAGAGGTCAAAGAGACAATCAAATTGAGAATGCTGTGAATAATCAAATTAGAGATGCTACTTTTCTAAGTGAAGTTTTAATTTGCTTGCTTTGGGGTTAAGAAAACAAGAGATGCTACTATTTAGACATAAATTAAGAAACAGAAGGAAATCATACCGATGAGTAGATCATGCCAGGGATGAGCAGCGGTAGATTTCCGAGTCATTGATGAAAGAATCCTTTCATTGAGGGCAACGCGAGGGAATGCTGATTTCCTCCGACTCCCTTCTGCACCACTGTTAGCCATATTCACCCTTCACTGTACCTTCACAGATAGCATGTGATCACATAATCCTATATCACCCTTGATAAAACCACACAGATGAATTCAAACAGGTCATATTTAATAGCACAGAAAGACACATTTTGGATCAAATTTATCTAAAATGCCAGAGAAACCATCTTTCTCAAAATACATTAGAGACCATAACATGGAAGATTAACTCTGCAACACAGGTTACAATTTGGCATCGTTTGGTTTCAAGATCTCAAAATCGGAATGGGAATCAAGAAGTTCTAATCCAAACATGAAGAATGATAGAATCTCATTCTCACTCCATTTCTTGAACAAAATTTTCATTCCAAACACTACTTAGCAGTGAAATAAGACCCAACATAGATTCTTTACTAGAATACCGAAATTGAAGTGATAAACTGTGAATCAATCAACATGCATATACATTAGCATCAAGAAATCTTAGCGTTTAAGTAAAAAAAAATATATATAACAGTTAATGGGTTTGAGCAAATGGGTATTCATCAAAACCATGAAGCTTAAACTCCAAACCACATTTAATCTTCCTCTTGAAGTACAAATGGTTCCCAAGCACAGAACTGACATCAACGGGAAAAATAAAAAATAAAAAGAGAAATGGATAATTTGGGATAAGGAGAAGAACTCACGAGTAGCAGAGAACCACAAGCGCAACGAGAAGTAAAGAGAGAGCTTTTTGGATTGCTTTGCCTTTTCTGCAAATGTTTATAGAGATTACTTTGAGAAGGTGATGAAGGAAGGAGGCGCTGCTGGCACCTTTAATCACTGATCACCACTCCAACGGCCAGTCTTGAAAATACTGTTCGTCGGATATTATAGAAATTAATCGGGTGGCTAACAATGAGACAAGTGTCAGATAATTAAGCTCCCTGACGTTAGTCAGGTGAATGACCAATAGATGGTTTACACGTGTACTGTAGTAAACTATTGCATGTAAAATTTCCATAACTAACTTATATGGGCTTTAAAGCCCACCCTAGAGAGCCCATAAAGGGCCCGGTGCTGACGGTTCCATGATGCGTCGTCGTTTCATGATGCGATTTAACATTCTTTTTCGTTTTTTCTGTTCTGTTTGCTTTCAAAAATGAAAATTACAGAAATGGGTCTGGCTGCTGACTGTTCCGTACAGAGAGTTCGTGCCGTTAAAGAGAAAGAAACTTATCAATCACGTATATCGCTACTGTTGTTGGTCGATTCACGCTCCGATTCGAAACCCTAGCTCCGACATTTTCTCGGGATCTTCTTCTGGTAATTCCCAAATCCACCAATCCATTTCTCATCGTCGCCGTCATCATCAATTGATCGTCTTTTGTTCATCGATTTGTGCATTGTGATTCGACCTTTTTTTTTTTTTTCTTTTTTTTTTAACAGAAAAGTTATCTTGCTGTTTCGTTGCTCGGAAGTTTTTAGGGTAAAAGTAATTGACAATGTAAAGGATCGAACCCATGTCTCTGATTGTTTTCATGCAAATTCATTGTTGATTTATTTCCATGAATCCTATTTTGTTCCGATGATCTGTTAATGATGTGTATCTTTGCTGAGAGAAATGAGAATATGGAAGGAAGTAAAAAAGGAAATTTTCAACCTTGTGATTTGTGTTTTATCTATATCCTTATATGCCATGAAAGCTCTACTGAGCTAATCATAGTTGTTGGATTGAGATATATTGGTTTCCTTTTCCATGCCCTGTGATCTATTTAGCTTCTAATTTCGAAACAGACTGTGATTGTCTCTTTTTGTCACATTTTTGTCTATTGCTGATTTTATAATACATGGGTTTTAAGGAGTATTGTGAAAGGAATTGCAACCCTGGTCAGCATGGAGGCGACTGGAATAGATAGCAGTGCTGAGGCTATGGCATCTCTTATCAAGTGGAGGAATGAGTTTTCCAAGCAATTTCAGATCTATTTGGATAAATCTACCCCTCTCCCACTTCACAGGTGGCTAGGAACATTCGGAGTCGCGATGATTTATCTTTTACGTGTTTACTTTGTTCAAGGGTTTCATGTTGTCACCTACGGTCTTGGGATCTATATCTTGAATCTCTTGATTGGTTTTCTGTCACCCAAGATCGATCCAGAACTTGAAGCTTTAGATGGGGCTTCTCTGCCGACAAAAGATTCTGATGAATTCAGGCCCTTCATTCGCCGCCTCCCTGAATTTAAGTTCTGGTAATGTGATATTCATTATTTACTTCACATTTTGCTTAATATCAACTCTCATGTAATACACAAATACATTTTTGAAGAATTTTGTTTGTGTTTCCTCCAAATTTCCAAGGCTATAAATTCATGTATAGTATTAGAGATCATTTTGAAACTTTTAATGTTTTAGTGTTTAATTTGCTGGTCTGACTGTTATACTTGAAAAACCTTCATAGGTTTTATATATTGGGTTGGACATGGTTAAGTTCTAAAGCATTTGAGTAGTTTGTAATTCAAAGGTTTTATTTATTGGGTTGGACATGGTTAAGTTCTAAAGCATTTGAGTAGTTCGTAATTGAATTGAAATGCCTAAGTGTTAGTTCCCTGCGCATAATTATGAGATTGTCTTTGGAGCCTCTCTAAAAGATCCATACGTTACTTAATTTTTTAGTTTGTGCATCAGAGCTTAGGGCATATTTTTTTAGATATTTAGGTAATGTTCTGTCAACCATGTATGCATCCATCTAGGAGTGTTAGTTTTGCTGAACAAGAGTGGTGGTAAATTACTTGCTGCGCTTCTCCTCTTGAATGATTCCTAGGCAATGGATCTCTCTGGGAGTTCTAATGCTATTTTAGCTTCATATGTATCAAACAGTGGCAGCTAGATCAAAGCATGCCATTTAAATGGGTCAATATACATGTTCATGTGCAGCCTACTTCAATGGAAGTATTCCTGTGGGGCTTTGAGTACAATACTGTGTTTTCTATTAGCTCATAGGAAATTTCATGACACAAATCTCTTAATATCTCCTATTTGCTTTATTGATTGAGCTTGATGCTTATAAATTTTAGGATTTGGATTTGATTGCTGTATTTTCATTTTTGTGGGGTTCCTACAGGTATTCAATCACAAAGGCCTTTCTTGTTGCATTTGTTATGACCTTCTTTTCCATACTGGATGTACCTGTTTTTTGGCCAATATTGCTATGCTACTGGGTTGTTCTGTTTGTCCTGACAATGAAACGCCAAATCATGCACATGATCAAGTATAAATATATTCCGTTCAACATTGGGAAGCAGGTGAGTTGGTAGTTATAACATTTAAATATTACTCTATTTTGCAATTAAAATCATTTTTTGGGCCAGTAGTTTAAAATTCAGTCTTTATTTCTATTGTTCGTTAATTGATACGTTCAGTTCATTTTATTTTGATAGAGGTACACTGGTAGGAGGTCGGCAAATTCAAGCAACAGTGGTTCACCTAGAGACTGAAGCTGCAAAGTTTGACTTTGGAGAGCTCCAGGAAAGTGATAAAAAATTATTATCAGAGGAATTTTAATGCTTGTAGATATGGCCACAAAATTGAACTCAACTTGTGTATCGAATTGAGAGTTGATTAGAAACTCTTAGAAGAAAAATCCCTTTTAACATGGGTGTTTGCCCTAGTGTTAAGAGTCAAAACTATCACTCTCTTGAGAAGTGAAAATTGTGCATAAGTTTAGGGTAAAGATTTATTTTCCCACGACATTACAACAAATTAATTTTGAATGCTTCTGCTGCTATTGTTCTATGTTACTTGCCCATTTCTACCTCTAATTTCATGTGCATTTCTCATGTCCCAGAAACTTACACCCGTTGCAATGCATGCCCACTTTTTTTTGTAACTTTTGTCCCAAAATGAATGTTAGACTTTTTATTTTTTGTTGGTTAGTTATGCATGAAGCGTCATCAACATTCATAAGATGTTATAACACACGAGTATACTAGGGGAAACGTCCAAAGTTAGCTAACTTATTCTTAATTTTTTACCAAAACCGAGAAGTGTATACTTATTTTGAAACCAGCGGAGTATTTGGCAGTATTACCTGCATAGTTGTGTGTTTTTCAGATTGCCCGTGCAAAAGGTTCAAAACATTGCGAGATCTTGGGAGAGTCAATAATACGCAATGTTGTCTTTAAGAAGACAATTTATGACCATAATATGATGTCTCACTACAAAATACTTACACATGCAGAAAAATATGTTACTTTCTGGAGCTGTATTCATTTAACTAATAAATGTACAAGTATCTAAGAAGAAGAAAAACCTCAATTTAGGACCATAATAGGAAGTGGTGCTTTGAAGCTGGCCATGCTAGCTCAAAGTGTTTGAAGAGAAGCTTGTGGTGTTAGAGTAGACAGCCAATCTACTAAGGCCTTATTGACAAGCTCTGGCACTTCATCATGTGGGCAATGCCCTGCCTGCAAATTCACCAGAGATGTCTTTGGATAAAACTCTTTGATTTTGTTGGCCTTGGCTGGACCTACCCATGGGTCCAAGTCACCCCAGACTAGCAACAACGGGCACGACAGATTGCTTAACACACTGTCTAGAGTGTACTTGGTCTGATTCGACATGAACCGTGTCATTAATCTGAGGAAAACAAATGAGAGGGACATTACAAATGAGATTATGAAACTGAAGAACATCATATCTAAGCCACATCAACTTAGAATGTCTCACAATGATATATAGACAAAACTTCAGCTAGTGTTATATGATTACACAATTTGAAGGAGTTGATAAGGAATATGGTACACAGGACGGCATGCCAAATACTATCCATTTTACTGACTGGAATTAGGTGCCGTTGAGATTATACTGATTTGAGTTGAAGCAAGATGGATGAAAGAATGTACAAATATACCTGTAGTAAACTTCACCCGCGTTAGGGTCAGCTGCTGGGCTTGTTATTGACTCCACAAGATAGTCATCGACATTTGAGGTATTTATGTACACCTGTATGTAAACAAAAAATGTATTGTTCTTGAATAGAATCATACAAATGATCACAATTATATGGTGATGTAAAATGCTTTGAAGAAACCCAACAAATTAATGCTCAATTCGCAATGTGATGGGTGATGAGTTGACTTTATCAAGAATTCTGAGTTAAACCTCAGGAAAATATTGATTTTATAAAAATGGCTTACAACACTGCATGCTTGAAGAGGTCCTAGCGGATAAAAGGAGTGTTTTTTTTTTTCTGGGCTCGAAGGTAGAACAATGAAAAGTGGCATTTGACTTACGCTCTTTAGGACAGATTTAATGCGAGCTGGTTGCTTTGCTTGCCAGAACAAAAACCCAAGAACCACCCGCTGAAAAACTTCCTTCAGTGGTTTTAGGAAAAAGTTCTGCAAGAATGTTTCTTTAGGCTCATCAGGTTTGGCATTTGGATTACCGAACTGTCCTGCAGAATTTAGAAGTACAACTCCAACAACTTGATCACGCAACCCCTCAGCCGCAACCAAAGCAGTAAATCCTCCAAGGCTGGACAAGTGAAATAAATCTCTTCATTATCACTAATGCCATCCAATTTTCAATATGATAACTGATAAGATACAGTCAAAAGCACATACACATAAAAGACGTTCCAACTTAGATTTAAGTTATAGAAACGTTCATCGAACCTACCAGTATTTTTCAATGGTCTCCATGACACATAAACGTGACATTAAAGTTAAAAAAATATCCACTTATCAACTGTTATTACCTATTTCCAACTAAAACTGCTGGCTCTTTTACAATCTCCTTCACAAAATCCACTACTTGATCCCTCCATACCAAGGCATCATAGTCAACTAGTGCTTTCTCACTCCACCCAAAACCTAGCAAATCTATGGCATACACCTTGTATCCTTTAGCCAATTCAGGTATGTTATACCTGCATGCATGAGAAGCAATTTGAGATTGATCAGAACTGTATAGTGACTCACTGAACAAGAATATTATATCACATCATCAGAGCAGTGGCGGACCTAGTAAGGAGAATGGGGGTCAATTGACCCCATATTATTGGAAAAATTATGGATTTTATACATATATTTTACTATCCAAAAAATTAATATACACAATTGACAC